>PYAF01005295.1:288914-300670 GCA_007407185.1 Glycine tomentella | reverse complement strand
TAACGTATTGCTATGACTTGTGTAAAAAAAAAAAACCATTGCTATGAATTTTTGGTTTATAAGTTGACTGTAGACATGCATGTAAATGAATTTTTCTTTTCATTTATATTTAATGCATGTTTGGCTTATCTTAATTGTTTGTAAAAAAAAAATCAGTTTTTATTTTATGCTTAGTAGGTTTTGATTATATAAGCCATACCAAACACAAAATATGCTAAATCAATCCTGTTTTAATTTGTTTTGAATTTTAGATGGCCAATGCTGCAGCAATTGCAGCTGCCTTTGGGGGAGGTTTGCCTCCTGGCATAACTGGAACAAATGAAAGGTGTACAGTTCTTGTTGCAAATCTCAATCCTGATGTAAGTACACTGCCTGGATATTTCTGTTTCTGCCTTTTTTCTAGAAATTTCTCTCCATTTTTTTAAATATATTTGGCTTGATTTTTTTTTTTTAAAACTTTTTTTCTTTTTCCAGAGAATAGACGAGGATAAACTGTTCAACTTGTTCTCCATTTATGGGAACATTGTCAGAATTAAACTTCTCCGAAATAAGCCAGATCATGCACTTATCCAGATGGGAGATGGTTTCCAAGCTGAATTGGCAGTACATTTTCTGAAGGTTTGTTTCTTGTACACCTTATACTAGATCTTGTGATATCTTTACTAATGTGAAAGGTTATATTGTTGTTTGTTATAATTGTGCCTGGAGATAATCGTCGGTTTTACTATTTTTGTAAGAAGATATTATGGTTATCAGTCTTTTCTTATTGCTAGTGAGCTTTGTTCAAGTACTACTAGTACTTAGATGTTAGTATAAATAGGAGTACTAGGTTATGTTGCTAGAACTCAATTCATCTATCAACTATACTTCCATTGTGCTACTGTTAGCTGTCTTTCTCTATCTTTCCCTTATGTTGAATTTAGAGAATGTGGGGAGAGAAATAGAGAGATGGGTACTTTTAGAAAGAAATTCTAAATGGAAATATTTATTATTCAGTAGAAACGCGGTACATAGGTTCTGCATATCACCAATATATATAGTCTCTTGGATTTGGATTGTGGAGACCATTACTAGGCTAATATAAATAAAGTTCAACATCCTAGACACTAATGCCCATGACAAGAGTACTAAGTGCATTAGACTGGTAGTATCATTCAGCTTGAGAAGATGTGTTCTTTCTACTGACTCGAGTTCATAGAACTCTTTGTATATTCTCTCTTTTCATTACCTTTGAAATCCTGTTCTTTGTCTATCCTAATAGTATATAAATTATGTCATTTCTGTTGTGGAAAAACATTCTCTGTTTCCCTTTGTTCACTGCCTCTTCCCTGGTTGCAGCTCCCCTTCCCTCTTGCCTGACAATGCTTCCAGTGACAGCTCAACATTCAACAACCATTTTTGGTTTTACCTGAATATTTATCGGAACGTTTATTCTTCTGTTAATGATAAATGTACTTCAAAGTTTATCTTCCTCCAAGTATTCACAATTGGTCATTCACAACCCAAAGTAAAATGGAATTCATCACCACATGTCCTGATACTTTTCCACTAGCCCATGAAAATTTCACCCAACTTTCATTTCTATATTTATATTTTTAATTTTTAACTTAGTAACCCAAAGTAAAATGGAATTCATCACCTTATGTCCTGATACTTTTTCCACTAGCCCATGAAAACTTCACCCAACTTTCATCTCTCTCTCTCTCTCTATATATATATTTATATATATATATATATATAATTTTTTATTTAGTAGTGGTTTTATTTTCTTGATGCTTTTGTATGTTTTATGTAACAAGACTGAAATTGAAATATCTATTTTATAATGAGATGATATTTTTCGTCTGTTTATTATAAAGACATTGTACTGCACTACTGCTAAATGTTAGCTCGTTCTTTTTTCTTAATTGTTGATTCTACTGGTTTTGTTTGGTATGCAATGTTGATTCATTCAAATGATTGGAAATGATCCATAACTTTTTAGCTGATAGCAAGAAGCATATCATTGATAAAGATTATGGTTGTAATATCTTAATGAGCTGATATTATTTAATGCAAAATTTGAATCGGTTTAAATGTATTTTTTATGGTTGTGCTGCTCCATGAGAAAATAGAAAATGGATAATTGTTTCATTGAGACTGGTTTGATAGCCAATTGGATTGACGTGTACATTAGACTGAATTCATGATGGATCCTTTAGTCATCTACAAAGCATTATTTTTACTTATTTGATATATTTATTCTACATATATTCTCATTGTGGCATGCAGATTAATCATTATGTATCTTTTTCTGCTCTAGTTTTGAACTGCTCACTAAAACCTTGTCAATTTGAAATATAGGGAGCAATGTTGTTTGGAAAGCGATTGGAGGTCAACTATTCGAAGCATGCAAACATAACCCAAGGTGCTGATACACACGAGTATGTCAATTCAAATCTCAATCGATTCAATCGAAATGCTGCCAAGAACTATCGGTACTGCTGCTCACCAACAAAAATGGTCCACTTGTCCACCCTCCCGCAAGACATAACTGAAGAGGAGGTTGTAAGCCTTTTAGAGGAGCATGGAAGCATTGTCAACAGCAAGGTCTTTGAGATGAATGGAAAAAAACAGGCACTTGTTCAGTTTGAGACTGAGGAGCAGGCTACTGAAGCTCTTGTGTGCAAGCATGCAAGTCCACTTTCTGGATCGGTTGTTCGCATCTCCTTTTCCCAGTTGCAGAATATATGAGCAGACTGATAAGGGTAGAAGGGAAACAGTTTTATGGTTGTTACTTGATAAGCTTATTAAGGACAGGGAATTCTGAATTTGGGAAGGATAATTTTTATGCAGATAATGTCACCTTCATTGTCATTGTAATCTCTTTGCTTGTTAATTTACTGATAAAACCTGCACTACTTTTTTCTCTCTGAATCATTTATCTTCTCATCTACATTGCCTCTACTAGAGATGTTTAGGTTTCTAACATAATGTTGTGGGGCAAGCTTTATTATTGCAGATGGATGTAGTCTTGAAGAATAGAAAAGTGGGGAGGCAAGTTACTACCCTTCTTCAGAGTTGAGGGATTTGCCTTATGGTTTTTATAATGATTGTTTTTTATGTTCTGTAATTCAGGCTAAGTTGGCCTTTCTGTAGTATTCTCAATCCATTTCAATTTTCTTGTCCAACTAAGTAAAAATGCTACATTTTTGTTTTTGGCGTATTTATTCCTATCTGTACTTTGTTGCAGCTACATGTTTCTCTCTTCCTCCTTTTCTTTATCCTTCCCTTTTCTCCCATTTCTTTCTTCTACATTGCATGCGCGTGGACTTTTTTTTATTGATAAATGTTAACAATCAGTGTGTTAGCTTTTGGTCGGAGGGATCAAACTTTTGACCTTTTCCTTCTTTCATGATCACTCAATCAATTTTATATCTCCTGAATGCTCATGGATTTCTTTATTGATAAATGTTAATTGTCAGTTTGTTAAATTTTTGTTAGTAAGAGACAAACTTGTGACCTTTTCCTTTTTTTCTTCTTTTTTAATCATTCAATCAATCTTATATTTTCTGAATGTTCATGGATTGAGAACATGTTTCATTATTTCTTCTTCTCGACATTGAGATTCCCATTTTATCGTTCTTCTTCCTCTCCACAAATATTTCGACTTCCAATAGAAAAATGAAAAAAAAAGGATATTAGATAAATAAAGTGTCCTTGTATTTTATGTAGTCTTGCCTGGAGATTCTTAGCTAGGTGCAGTCTGTGCAAGATGTGGACTGAGGTTCTATTGTTTTTTTTTTTAATATTTCACATGTAAATCCTGAATTGCTCCTATTGTTTCCAAAACGAGGTAATTAACTTCAATCTTGGAACTTGCTTAAGTTAATTACCCTACTACGAGATAAGGCCACCATAGGCACACATAAGGTTTGGTTACACAAATTTCTCGTTGATTACTCACATCACATATTTAAATGTAGCCTAGTCAGTAGCAAACAATTGAAGGCTTCAATGTTTTTTAAGTTCTTTTAAAATATGCAGTTTTTTATATCTTAATTTTTTTAAACCAGACATTGACGTGTTACTTGATTCATTAACCTGGATTCTCTCTAACTTGATCTCCATGTCTACTTTTCCTTCATTTCTCGTCATTTGTTTTCCTCTACTACTTTCAATTCTTATAAAATTATAATTTTTTTAATACATGTTCTTTAATATATTACTAGTTCATTTTATTTGATATTTAGATAATACTAAGCTTATTTCAAACTTTTGTTTACTACATCATCATCTAATCTAATGAAGAACTTTAACGTGAAAGATTAAAACATATTTTTTATTAGAATATATAACTTATGTAATAATCTCGATGAAAGTAAAAAATAAAAAATATAAACATGGATTGAATGTGAAAATTATTATAGATTAAATTATTAAAAATTTAATAAAAACAAATATTTGTGAACAATGTGAATATCATTTTCATTCATATAAAATTGAACTTTTGATTGATTGATTGATTTGGGTATTGGATTATGATCAAATATATTATTTATTTGGATTCCATTAAATTTCATTCTAAATAAGGTAAAAAAATATAAAAAAAATTTGCAGTTTTACAACCAATATGTTGTTGGTGAATGAATTTACTCTAGATTTCTTAAACAAGTTTTGAAGATAGTAAAAATGTAATAAAAAAACTCTATTGTAAGTAAAATTATCTAGTTATAGACTAAAAAAAAGTACTAAAATCTTTAAATTTATTATCAAATAAAATACCATTAGCTATTTTTTTTTGTTTTTTTTCTTCTTCTAACATACATTTTTTTTATAACCACCTAATTAGGACCTTTACTCCTCTATGGGATCATACATCCAGCAAACTTTAATATTTTGAATTGACTAATCCTTAATTTGAGCCTCAGAAGGTATGCTTGCCAACTGTTCTGAAGCTGTAGTTGTACACTTGTAACTCGGCCACACAATTAAAAATTAAATATTTTCAGACCAAACCCAACGTTCTTTTTGGCAAAATGGATGCATTTCGTTTATCACATTCATTTATGCTCAGCACCAACATCCACAACCCCTCCTCTCTCTGCACCCTCCGTTCCCTCTCCACCAATCCTCACAACAGGTGGTTCAAGGTGGAAGCCGCCGGCGGCAGCCAGAAGAAGAACAGTAACAAGGCCTTCGACGCGGCGGCGTTCGAGGCGGAGCGGCTGGCCCTCGACGCGGAGGCGCGGCGAGCCATGGCAGACGCCGCCGACCCGAAGGCCTGGAAATGGGTAATCCGGAAGAGAATATGGGATATGATGGAAGCTCGCAACTTTGCCAACAACCCCCGGCCCGTTCACCACCGCATTCCCAATTTCGTTGGCGCCTCTGTTGCAGCTGAAAAGGTACTCACTCAATAAAGAGTAGTAAGTATTCTATACATTTTCAGGGTAAAAATCATATTATACTGGCGTCTAATCACAAATAGTTATATATAAGAGTTTAATGACTATGCACGGAGAAACATTTAGATTGCTATCTAATAAAAAATCATAGTTAGTATAACTGTAAGATAGTCATTGTAAAATTCAACATACTTGTCATGTACATGATAATTTGTTATAAGGATGACAATCTAAAACTGCTTTACACTGTATTTTCTCTATATGTAATGAGATTGTTGGCTTTTGTAATAAGAGTTTAATGACTATGTACTGTGAAGGCAGTGATTATTTAAGTCAACAAACCTTCAAGGCAGTTATTTTCTTTGAAATTGCTTTACACTCGGTGCATAGCCTAAAGTCAGTTAAAAAATTTCTATGCATTGTGAATTTGAAAAAGTTTACAACTTTCAACCAATCAGACGTAATTGTTGGTATAAACTTTTAGATAGTTATTCTAAAAATCAATAAACTTACTATACATGTCCATTTGTGATTAGATGATAATATAAAACTACACGGACTATTTACTCTTTATAATTACTAATTTAAAAGTCATATGTACCATTGAAATGAAACTCTTTAATAAAATTCTTTACTCTCGTGTTAGTAGGGAACATAATACAGCTGCAACTTCAAATTTATGGAATTTACACGAATATAGTGAGAGGATCCAAAGCCCTTTACATTTAGAGTGTGGTTAGTTGAGCTTAGTTTAAAAAATAAAAATTATTTTTTGTCTTTTTAAGTGGGCATCTTTTGAAACAAAATGTAACTGTTGTTTAGAAAATAAACGTTCTTATAGCCATAGGGGATCAAGTATAGGGAAATTGTATTAAATGAGATTGTTTAAAATTGGATAACATGGAATGAATCAGATAGAATTAGATTTGATTTAAATCCACTAAGAAATCCTGTGAAGTAAAAAAAAAAAAAAGTAAGAATATATTCACTCTGGATTTGATTTAGTTGAATTGTTTGATGTGGGTTTTGGCAGATGAGGGAGCTAGATGTGTTTCAGGTTGCACAATGTGTAAAGGTTAATCCAGACTCTCCTCAGAAACAAGTCAGGTTTCTCACTCTTTCAGGTCAGATACTTGATTTGGGGTGCTGAGTGGGGAGGGGAGTGTTATTTATGATCAAATTGTGTGATTGATGCTTTGTTGATTTTATAGCAAATTTTCTCAGTTCGAAATGTGTTAGTATTATAGATAAGTGAGAAATAGCAAGAGGGTGATTTTAAAAAGGTATATGCTTATAATAATAAGAATAATGCTATTAACACTCACCTTTACAGTCAGGTTTATCAGTTGCTGCTGTTGTGATTGCAAGAGTAGTCTAAATAGAAGCATTATTCTAAGCGAAAAATATCAAAATAAAAAATAAATACTGCTTGACAGTTAAGTAGTGCAAGGTTTCCACAATTAGATACATGAAACTGCTTACATGACTGCACTAATGGATTGCATGTAAGCTCAGGAGCATCTTCCTTAACCTGAACCGTTCCTTCTAAATATAGATGGTTTCAGGTGCAAAGTTGTATTGGTTTGTGAATGGTGCAACAAAAAGTTGGGTCAGGGACATTACTCAAGCAGTGAATGGTTGTCAGTTATTAAGTGCTATTGCAGATCAGTATATCCCTTGTTAGTTGTTACACTAAACTAAATTAGTTTTTCCAATAAAAGCGAGATTTTGATTATGATAGTTAAGGTATCTATTACGGTATTACCATGATGGTCTTTTACTGAACTTATGCATCCTACAGCAATGAATAAGATTTAAGTTGTCCAACATTTTATTGTTCCAGGATTGCTTCTTCTATCTTGTTGAAAGTGTTATATTTAACTTTATTAAGTTTGATATATCTGCCTTTTGGTGATTGTTATGGCCTGCTGTACTTGCACTTGATTTGCCTTACTATTTTGATAAGTAAGTGTATGAGACTAATTTGTTGCTGTCCCTTTATTATCAAAACTGAGCATAATGAGAAATGAGAATAACATTAATAAATTTAACTGGCAAAAGCAGAATTTTTTTTATCAATTTTTAAAAATTATAATTAATAAAATGAGACTAGGAATTTAATTAATTCAAGACTTTTGGTTCTTGTTGTCTTCTCCTCTGGTTCTCTTCTGACTGTAACTTCAATATATTGCAGATGGCAAGAAGTTGTTGACTCCTCAACCTCGGCTGAGAACAGGTTTCTTCTCTGTACTTGATTCCAATATGTTAACTTCGGATACCATCAAGGAAGCCTGCACTTCTGTTGGGGTAGCCAAGCATGGACGGCCAATTGGGTTAGACGAAAAGATAAAGGTGGATCTTATTGTTATTGGATCTGTTGCTGTTGATCCAAAGACAGGTGCTCGATTGGGAAAGGGAGAGGTAAAGTTGGATGGCTTTTATGTCTCCTATGGCCATGTTTAATCTTTGTTTACTTATCCATTAAAAGGGTAGAACTATAAAATTAGATTTATATTTCTCGGGAACCTTTATTATCCACGGTTTATAAGTTTTCTTTGACTTACTTTGTTTAGATATCATAAAATTTCTAGCCAATGAAATATAGCTTGTGGAAAGGAAACCAACCACAGTCTAGTTTCCAGACCTCCTAAAAAAAGATTCCCTACTTTTCTGACATTGTATGAGTGAACCTTGACGCAGCGGTAAGGTTGTTGTCTTGTGACTTAGTGATCATGGATTCAAATCCTAGAGACAGCCTCTCAGCTTATGAGGGTGGAGCTGAGTATATCTACCCTCCCGAGATCTCACTAGTTAGTAGGAGACTCATGTGTTGAGTTGACATTGTATACCAATAGTAAAAAACTAAAAAAACTACGTACCCCATTGCCTGGAGGCTCCTTGCTATGCGAGGGTAAAGGGGAGGGATATTGTACGCAACCTTTTCCTTACATATGCAAAGAGACTGTTTTTGGATTTGAACCCATGACAAATAAGTCACCAAGGCACAATTTTACCGCTATGTCAGGGCTCGTCCTCACATTGTATACCAATAGCAATGTACAAAATAGTAAATTTAGCAGATGAGTGAATTTTTAATCTATTAACAGACTTTGAACTTGAATGTTCCTTCAACTAAGAGGATTGAAGTGCAGGGATTTGCAGAACTTGAATATGGTATGCTGAGGTACATGGGAGCCATCGATGATTCAACACCAGTTGTTACCTCTGGTAGTTTTGGTTCTTAACCAGCCTTTACCACTTTTGTTAGCCATTAGTTTCTCTTGAACATTTTGAAAACACAATTTCAACAGCTAGAGTAACTTCATGTATATACGTACTTATTTCATGTTTCAATTTTATGACTACTTGTTTATGGAACCTCACTTTTTTTTTATATTAAAAACATTTATTTTAAAATATAATATACCCTGGATGCCTGATATTATTTCTGTTTTCACATGATTATCTAGCCTCTATATTATATAAAGGTTTATTTGGGTTGAACATATCTCAGGTTGCAAAACGATCCTTTTGTTGGTTTTAGAAAGTGACAGTGGGGCAGGGGAGGCACCTGAAAGTAAAATAATTCCCTTGCACTAGTACTGATATGCTAACTGAATTTAATGCTATATATTCCCCAGTCTGTCCCTCCATACCATATTGTAATGTGCAGCATATTCATTATCTGTTTATTATTGCGATGTGTAAAATTTGCAATTTGTCTTCTTTTGGTATATAACATACTGAGAACTACTCTTGCAGTGCATGACTGCCAATTGGTGGATGATATTCCAGTTGAAAAGCTGTTAATCCATGATGTACCAGTGGATATCATTTGTACCCCGACACAGGTCATTTTTACAAATACATCTATACCAAAGCCTCAAGGTTGGTTAAACAATGCTGCTATCCAGTACCTATCTGACTTCACATTTATTATTACCTTTTAAACTGTAAATCATTGAGATGCCCTTGCAAAGATGTAATTTGTGCACTAGTATTCAAACTTGAATGCTGTAGCTTCAGTTTCTCTTTCCCTTTTTGGATGTTCATAACTTAATGATATTTGTTAAAAAAACTAACCAACATCTTATCTTTCCTGCAGGAATATATTGGGACAAGTTGTCTCCTGAGAAGTTGGGACAAGTTCGTATACTGAGGGAGCTCAAGAAGAGGATTGAACAAGAGACTGGACAGAAGCTTCCTACTGGTCCATCGGAGAAATTACCCCCTACTGCTCAACGAAGTAGAAGGGGTTGATTATGTACATGTAAGTTTTGATGGATTTGTATATATATTACAGATGTTTAGCTTGTTATCTACTTAGAAAACTAACTGATTAATTTTAAAATTGTTTACCTGTATATAGTCTTGACGTTTTAGGCTTTTAGCAATAAAGGCTATAAGAATACCAATTCTAAAGAAATCCATTCAGGCATTTAACCTATCTGCAGGGCCATTCCTGAAAATTCTTTGGCCCAGGGCAAAGTGAAAAAAATGGGTCCGTAACACATAAATTTTTTGAAATACAAATAATATTAAAACTAAGAGATGGAAAAAATTGGGCCCTTAACACAAATTTTTTGAAATACAAATAATATTTAAATTAAGGGATGGAAAAAATGGGCCTCTAACACACAAAAAATGGGCCCCTAATACATAAATTTTTTAAAATACAAATAATATTAAAACTAAGGGATGAAAAAATGGGTCTCTGAAGCATAAATTTTTTGAAATACAAATAATATTAAAACTAAGGGATGAAAAAAATGGGCCTCTAATACACAAATTTTTTAAATACAAATAATATTCAAACTAAGAGATGGAAAAAATGGATCCCTAACACATAAAATGGATCCCTAACACAGGTTTTGTTTTTATTTTATTTTTTAAAAAAAATAAATTTTACTTAAACTATTCATGCAAAAAATTTTGGGCCCTGGGCGGGTGCCCTGTTCGCCCTGCCCCAGGGCCGGCCCTGCCTATCTGAATATTGTTTATGAAGCCTTTTTAGAAGCCTGACTGTAAATTTAGGGGTGCCAGGGGACTCCCTTTCTTATTTGTAAATGTGTTCTTTAGGCAAGTTGGGACAAATTTGTCATAGTCTCTGCCTAATTAAAATTTTGATAGGATCATTTAGCTTACCTAAACTAGATATAGAGCCTGTTTGGATACAAGGTTAGAATTATTTTTTAGAGCTTCTTTACTGAAAAAATTTATATTTTCAGTAGAAAAACTCTCAAAAGCACTTATGGCTTATATCCAAATAGGTCCATAGACATGTGTCCTACACATATGTTATAAAATTAATAGTTATAAAATGTATTAAAAAGTAAAGAATAAATAAAGATAATTATCTTTTTTATTTAGAATTTTATTGGACAATTGAATTTAGTTCATTGGTATTTAGAATATGCATTATTTATATGTTTGATATTGAGATAATTTTACTTGAACTTGGTACTTTTAACTCTTTTTTTACTGTATTTAATCTTACCTATCACAAGTATGCAAAAATATGCGGATAAATAGGCGTTTTCTTGAGAGTAACAGCTTAAAACAACTTCAATAATAAAAACATCAATCTTTGGAACTTAATATCCAATGGCAATAACTATTCTAGATCACAACAAAATTCACGCTACTATTAAGTGCTTAACTTCAGAATCTCAGCTTGTGGAGTCAAAATGTTTGAAGCCAAAATCCAAATTGTCGTTTTTGTTCAATCATCAAGTATAATAAGGGAAATATTTTAGGTGTTAATCTAACTCCCCCCTCCCTCTTCCCAAGGTAGGTGCTCCCTCAAGATAAGTGCCACTTATATAAAATCATTGTTTATTATAAAATAAACTAGGAATAATTTTGAAGCATAAATTTTCCTTTCTGCTGTTTGGGTTAATATGACCGTGGTTGTTAGTTGTTAGTGTCGAATGTAATTCTTGTTACTTGGTTAATGACAATCCTTATGTTCCTTTCTTCAGCATCTTTCAGTCCAATTATTTCACGTGTTTTCGTGGTATCAAAATCTATTAACTAATCGACCATTCTCTGTAAGACTTGTTTTTGACCTTGAACCTTTGTGTAACTGGTCTTTGATACTTGTTTAGGATAACTTGTCTCACATAGCTTGGACTAATTGATCATATCCTATACTTCCTTCTAGTTACTTTCTATTTCTACATAATTTATCTCGTTATAAGTGTATGTTCCTCTTCCTTTAATTACATTCTATAATCAGAATATGAGATTGATAACTGATGTATTCTTCGAAGGAAGTGAGCTTCGGAAATTTATGCTTGAAATAGTGGTCATCACACTAGTTTGGTTGGCGTGGTACTTTAGACATAGCTAGAAGGGGGGGGGGGGGGG
>PYAF01005295.1:276734-288814 GCA_007407185.1 Glycine tomentella | reverse complement strand
GGGGGGGGGGGGGGGGGGGGGGGGGGGCAAAAATGGAAGACTTTTCTTTCTTAACTTTTTTATGGTGTACCAGAATGATGGGTCATGAGTGGAAGGATATTGCTTTTGTTCAGAAGTCAAATGTGTAGAGTTATATACAATGAATTACAGATTTCCTTGGTCCCCATGAAAGGTACGTTTCTTTCCTGCTAATATTTTTTCTTTTTAGCTCATTTTCTTTTCCTTCATTTGAATTTTTTGTTATTTTATTTTACAATTTGTAGTAAGATCTTTTTCTTACAACTGAAGTCATGGGATGAGTTCTAAAGTTATGAAGCTTTGATAATGATAGGAAAGAAGTTCCACGAAATGGTTCATTTGTCCACTCCAAACTGACTGCGGAATATCATTGGGTGTCTTTTACGACGACTTAGATTTCTTTTAAGATCTTATCGCATAAGTCAAATGTGATGTGGATTCAAACATGTGAATCAATTAAAAAATTTCTTCTTGTGAGTTCAAGAGATGGAATGTTATTCAAGTCTTTTTCAAATATCATTGCCCACTGTGTTTGAGTTGTACAATGAAAATGTATTGGTTTCATTTGTGATGGTAACGCAATCAGGCTTTTGAAGGAAAAGTATGAAATAAAGTAGAAAGACTCACTACTTAAACGTATAGTATTCAAAATCTATCGAGGTATCCAAGGAAACTTGCCATTTGAGGCATATAAGAATTGAGTTTGAAAGGTACTGGACTGCTTCACAAACTATAAATGTTACCTAATAGGTTTAGTTTTTGCCCCTTCATTTTACTGCTACAGACATCATTGTTATAAATATTGTATTAGTTGCATGGAGCAAGCTCTTAGATAAACATGGTGCATAGTCAGTTTGTGCATGGGATCAGTTAGTGGATTTAGTTGGTTTGACAAAATCTACTTGGTGGAATCCAACTTTGAAAATGTCAGACGAATAATCATTTTCAATTGGGCAAATGCACAAGCTACTTTATACATTATCCTTTTCCTAAGAAACTTCCCATTTGTTAGTAGTTATTCTACAAGGAATAATACTATTCACACAACACTTGCATTCACCATTATGCTGAAATGTACAACTAGCTTCATCTAAATTCAAGTGGCCCCATTATGGCACCAACTTACTATTATACTCAGATGTAGGTCATGTGTATAATGTAGAGTGCTAAAGTTGTCAACTGTCAAGGTAGGTTTCTTCCTCTACTTGAACTATGCTTGTATTTTATTTCTTTATCCAAAGTAGATTTTGAGTGCAAGGAGGATCAATGATTCTACGGTGCCATGTTTTGCCTATGTTCAAAACAAATATAATTTTGCTATGTAGCTGTCCGCTAGATACTTTGATCACAAATTTTGTGCATAAGTTTATAGTTCTGAAGTGAGTTCAAAAACTAGACAAGCGATACTTTATTATCACACTACCACAATAATTAACCCAATTGATTTGTACATTCCCAAGTGATAATCTCTATTGATCACCTTTACAAGGAATTAGAGACATTGTATTTAGAAAATATAACCACTACAGGTTAGTGAAGATATATGATTGACATTTGAAATAAGCAAGTTTGATACACAAGACAAGACTTTTGTGGTGTGGGTTGAAAGGATGTGACCATATAATAAATATCACATTATGAAAGAGTGGTCTAAGTTGTTTACTGTTGTGCTTGTTGAACCGGATAAAAAGGTTCGAGAAGATAAAACGTGAACACCGCCGAAAAGGACAAGTTGCAATACTTTCTACACAATGGGGCTATAGTTGACGTTGATTCATGATGTTGAAGTGTTCAATTTAATCTTTTGCAGTACTTTGGTTGATTATTTTGATTGCTACTTGCTAATTGTCCTACTTGTTTTGTATTCTGGTTCTAAAGTTTGTGGATACCCACCACTATTATGTCGTTATTTTAGGCCCAAGTTGTACCTACTTGCATTTCTATTCTAATCCTTTTGGTTGTGTGAAAATCGTGTAAAGGGTTTAGGCTCCAATAAATCTACCACCAGGCAATATATGCATGGTAATAAAATATGAATAGATTTAAAGAGTCAGTGCATAGTATTTTGTTTTTCAAATTTAAAATTAATTTAGTATTCAACAACTTTCTTGGTTTTTTTTTCTTTCTCTTTCCATGACCAAGTGAAAGGGCGTATATTGTTTTTTTAACGAGATTTGTTAGAATCGATTGGAAGAGCATATTAACAGGGAGAATTGAGGAAGAACTTAAGACTGACCAAAAGCATTTGAATAATTGGAAGCCACAGCCTAATCTAACTGTATCTGATTTCATGGTTTTTCTCTTGTCAAAAAAAAAAAATCTTGGTTTTTCTGGGAATTTATCTCATTAATGCAAGTGATTTTAAGAACATTAAAATATTACAAAACTAAAATAAAAAATAAGCCTTTTAGAGGTAAAAATGGGTTGAGTTAGGTTTTACATACTTGAGTTTGGTTTATTTTTTCAGACCTTGAACTTGACTTTTTTAGAAGCATAATGGTAAGACTTTTTATGAAGGTTGAAAAATGTTTTAAATTAACTAATGGGCTTAAGTTTACATGTAAATTAGTGAGTTTAAATTTTTAGGTAGATCGAAAAATGTATAATTTAGAAACATTATATTATAAATTTGATCTAATAATACTCTCCATCTCATTTTACTTGTCGTTTACCGTACAGATTTTAAGAAAAATGATTAATCATATGATTTTCTATTATAAAATAATATTATCTTCTAAAATATTCTTATTCCATAAATGATTAACTGTACTTTATGCTTGCAACGATACATCTATTACTGCATTTATATATTCTAAAGTTGCAAATAATATGAATTAGAAAAATATTTTAAGTGAAAAAATGAAACGATGAGAATTATTACTGTTATTATTATAATTATTATTAAGACTTTTTGAATGATTTAAAATATAATCTTTTAAACCTATTAGACTTTTAAAAGGCTTTGATTAAACACATTTGCAAATAGACTTGACATTATTTAATTTTGTTATGAGCTACGTTGTAAACTCTCGACAAATACAAACGATCCAATTTAATTTTATCATAAGCCATCCCATAAATTTATGACAATAAATTAATTTTATAACACGTTCATTCCATTCAACAATGTGAACGAATAAGTTGGTAAAGAAAAGGCAACAGCAAACACACTCGTGGGTAAGAAGATAGCCCAGAATCCAACCATTGAAAGTTGTGGAAAAGAAAAGCATAAATAGAAGACCATAAATTTAAGAGACAATAAGACTAACAATGTTTGTCCTATGTTTGGTATCATGTAGAATAACTAACACACACTTGATTAATAAATAGCTTTTAGAGATTTTTTTGTTTCCATTTCTTTTCCACTTAATTATTTACATGGATTTGTTTCAAACTTTCTACGCTTTAACTCGATTTTCGCTTCCAAACTCCATGAATATTATCACGAGTGCTAAATATGGCAATAATTGATCTTTGATATTTGAAAATGGTATTAAATTTGCAGAATGTGGAAGGAGGATGACGCGAATGTCTCCTTTGTGGGGTTCTATTAAAAAAATTGAGGTCCTGTTCAAAGTTTTGAATCGATCTTTATTTTGTCCATCTTATCTGTAAATTCGAGAATTCAAATATCACATTACATTAATATTTTTTAATAACAATTGTAAAATATAAAAAAAATAGTATTGGAGAAAATTCAAATCTTACATTGACTAGAGATAATATCAAGATAGAATACATAAGTAAAGGACAATCTTCACCTTAAGAACTAAATTTTGAAATTATTAAAATGATACCAGAACTTATAATTAGATCTAAACTCACGTTATAATAAAAACAATACCAATACCACTTTGTTGTCTACAACTTGTTTTTTTTATTGTCTTATATAAACATGTGTATTAAGAGTGATATCTTTGCATACAGGTGGTCCACTGGGCCTGGTCTAGCTGATATCATCAAATTTATTAAAACTTCTATTGAAATATTACGTACACACACCATTTTGTTAAATACACTACACGTGTGTCGGTGTGTGAATATATATATATATATATATATATATATATATATATATATATATAGAAAGTACAAACTACAAAGTACTCCAATACGTAGTAAATGTAAACACGTAAGACAAGGATAGACAGTGAAAACACATATACTTTATATTATGCTTCAAAGCTTCAGCATGAGAAGAATCTATAAATAATATTAACGACAAGTCGACAACATTATAGGGGGAACTGGTTGTTTATTTAAAAAATGTTGAATTTTTTTTTTATAAAGATGGATTTGCAATTTGAGTCAAAGTATACATGTCTAAAATCTTTTCGAATATTTTCTTTTGGTTTTTTAGGGCCTGATTGCCTGAAGAAGGTTTGCTGGATCCGCTGTATCTATTAATGCTCCTCCACGTTTCACTATCTTTGCAATAATATTGTTTTCCATATAGAACGTAAAAATGTTTCAGAACGTACATAATGTTATTATTTTTATTCCTATTACATAAAATAAACCTATATACACACATATTTTACCTAATAAATCAACTAATGTAGGAATGTTCCAACTTAATCAAATGACTCACATTTAAGTTCTGATCATATAACTATATTAAATACTTAACTCAAATAAGATTATTTCTAGTGAATGATAAGTCTAGTCCATACAAAAATAAGAACATGTTTTTTTCAAAAAGAGATATGCAAGCAATACATTACTACTATTATTTAATATAAAAATTTAGACCTTTCAAAAATAAAATAAAATAAATAATAAATAATAAATAATAAATAAAATATATTATTGAAATATACAAAATCATATGTAAAAGTGATTATTAATCAAATTTTTAATAAAAATTAATCATGATAAAAGTTAATTTACACCGACAATATTTTTAACAAATTAAATTTAATAAACTAACATTTGTTAGTAAAAAATGTTGATTTACACTTAGAATATGGTGACCCATAAAATAATATGTTAAGTGTTAAAAAATTATGAAAAAAGAAAAATGTTATATAAACGATTTTTGAATCCCAGAAGTTTGTCCTGTCTTTGATTGGCCCTAAATTTTTGAAGAACAAACAGAATGTGTTGCTAGAATTTTTTTTAATTAAAAATAATTCTTTTTTTTTCTTAAAAAAAAGACAGATCCTTTCCTGAAGAAAGTAATGACAGACAGATTTGTAATGAGTAATGACAGACTCACGTACATAGCCACGCCTCTAAAACAAAACAAAGGTGTAATTTTAGGTTTTGTTTGGGAGATGGATTTTGGAGGGGAAGGAAGAGAAGAGAAAGGTTTAGATAGAGATATTTTCTTGTTTGGGAGTTTTAATTTTTAAGGGAAAGGATTTGAGAATTTTCAAAACTCCTCTGAAATCCTCCAAAACCTTAAAATTATTGTCCCCCGGAGTTTTTAGAAGAAAAAATAACTAAAATTATTATCTTATATCAGTTAGTGTTAATAAAATTACTATTCTACATATAGAATATATTAATTTTTTAAATAATGAAAAAACGGTAAAAATTTCTTATTAACTCTCCATTTAACTACCAAACAAGGAAGAAGAAACTTCCTTCATTTTCCTCTCTTTCCTTCCCCTCCCTTCCCATTGAATTTCTTTCCTTTCCTTCTCCTCCTATCTCTCAAATAAAACCTTAAAAGAATTTTCGAGCTCCCCGAGGATTGTGGAGACAGTGATATATGACGGTTTATAAATTCAATAATCCTTCCGTTCATTATAATTGTCATGAAAAGAAAAAAAAATAACTTTTTCAATATAATTATCATTTTCACTTTCTAATATAATATTAATTAATTTTTCATTTATCTCTTATTATGAAAATATATAAATTCTGCATAAAATTTTTAGAGATTGTTTTAATAATAATTTCAATATGTTACATAATTTATGTGAAGTTTTTAGTAGGATTTGCATGCAAAAAGGTAGAAAAATTTCTCTACGGAATTTCATCGCATTAATAATAAGAGATGATGATTTATAAAATCTAGAAATGAAATAATTATAATATAAGGTTAATTTTGTAAAATTATTATTTATTATTTTTCTTGTTTTGAATAAAATAATTTAGGATATTAATTATTTTAGGAAGGAGGGAGTAACTTTTTGTTTCTGACAAGTTTTATTAAAGCAATGATTAGAAAAATTGACAAATATTTTTTTTATCAAAATTATGAAAAATTGCAGTAAAAAAATATAATAAAAACACGTTGTTAATATTTTTTAATTACCCTAATTATTCCTTTCCTTAATTGCCTTCTCTCCTTCTAAAAGCATCACAAAACATTGAGTTATTTATATGCCGAAAGAGAATTTATAGATCAACATTTGTGTGTGTGTGTGTCTGTGTACCACTACCAGGTTGATTTTTAAGTTTAACTATATATAATTTTGTACTGAATTTCTCACGTTCTAGCCGATTTTATGGACTTGGAACTCTATCATGCGATATCAGTGGATGAAGTTCATCTCGTGGAAACATTAATATATACTACATGTCAGTTCATTAAATTTACTATTTTTTTTTTAATAAAAAGTTAGCCCATGACATCGACTGAATTAATGTTTGCCTTAAGATAGAGTTTTCTGACCACCTTTTTCTTCTTCTTAATTTACGAGGTTTATTATTTAACTGTAATTTTGTTCTACATTTGTCACGTACTCACATTCCTAGCCCATTTTATGGACTTGGAACTTCGTTATGAGATTATAAGTGGATTAATTAAGTTCATTTAACTTAGATGTATATATAACTAATTTTAATTAGTATGATCTTGGACTTATCTAGGACCTTAGGGAGACAAAACAGCAGGCGTAGCATATCATAATGACAATGATAGTAAAGGGGAACTCATCTAACCTAATACAGCTTATGATTCTAGAAAAGGAAAGGTTTTCTAGACCTTGTGTAGAAAAAGAGTGAGCCGAAAGGTTTGTGGATGACAAGGCTATGAGGAAAAAGTAATTCACTATTACATTTTTTAAATAAGTATTCTAGATTTGGGAAGAGAATATTGTTGAATATCAAAGCAAATTTAAAAAGTTGTAATCCGCTTATTGATTAATTCAACAATGTGGTCCTCCAATCGTGAAAATAATAATTTAAAAACCTTCTCCTATTAATCAATAAAATTTATGTGTCCAAATAAAATTTTCTTACAATTAATTACAAAAGAAATTATGCTAGAAAATAAACACGTGCATTTTGAGTCTCGAACGTGACAAAAAAATCATTAAGCCTTGCACATGTTGCCAAAATGGAAAGAAAAGCACCATAATCATACGAATCATACAACTTGGCAACTTTTTGAGTGAAGTAGTTCTAACATCAAGCTTGGTCTTTGTGTCAAGCAGATGCATAATTAACTCATCATGGTCCACCTGCGTGGAAGAATAATAGTATCACTCACCAGCTTCAATATAATAAACCAAACATTAATCTCTTTCCGAAGATCACGTACGTGTGCATATTTCCACATTGTCATGTTTCATTTGTGCATTTTTAGTTCCTTGTAAGATACTATCCTGGAACTCTAAGTAATCCCACCGTTTTCTTTTTCTTTTCCTTTTTCTAGACGACTTTAATTTGTTCGTACTACATTTAATTTCATCTTCGCTAATCAAAGTACTTTGGTTTCCCATTCACATTGCTTTTCATTTTTAAATGAAGTTTAATTATTTTTTAAGTGATCTCAATTATGGGTAAATTCTAGCATGAACTTAATTTGTTAGCTGAAGTTGACGGGAAATGTCAACTTAATAACATAGTAATAAGTAATAATAATATTTTTCAACTTGCAAGAATCTACTAAGAGTAATAAATATAGTGTAAAAATAATTTTATTATGATCTCTATATCAGAGAGGATGATAAGACACCTATACAGACACCTAGCACATAACATGTCCTATAAAACTAAATACCCTATTAGTCATGTGACCACATAGTCTGTACAACATGTTTTACCCTTCAATACCCAAGTACCATTTGACGACGGTTATAGCTAATAAATCCGCTTAAAGCTAATTATCTAATTGTAAGCACCTAAACAAGATTAAGAGACATATTGTCTAACTAGTAATCAGAACATGCAGACCTAGATAGTTAAGATCCGATAATGTTAGTATAAAAAGGGAGGAGTCCCGGATAAGGATCACTGTTCACTTAGATATTCATTTGACATCATTTATAACTATGAACCAAATTTTTACTTGTGCATTGAAGTGTTTTTTTACAAGTACCCTATTTTCCAATTCATATACACTAGAGACATAGACAAGGTATCATTGGAAAGATCATTTGACATAACAAACAACCCTTCAACAAAAAAGATACTATTCAGTCCATTCGTGACAAAAACAATCTCTATGAATAAAATAGTCTTCAAGAAATACACAAATAATACATATAATCTACTAAACCAAATCAAACAAAACAATTTTCATAAAGGAAAATAACCATATATACAACTTAATTTGTTAGAGTTGATGTTGAACAAAGTAATAAATAATAGAGATAATATTTTTCAACTTCCAAAAATCTATTAAGAGGAACAAGTATACTTTATATGTACAAAAGAGTCTCCAACAAATGCACAAACAATAATCACTCAAAACAAAAAGTAAACAAAACAATACTCACAAGTCACAACCCCCCCCCCCCCCCCCCCCCCCAAAATAAAATAAAAAATAAAAATACAATGCCATTTTGGTTCAAAAGAATAATTAGGATCGGAATCAAGTAATATAAATTTCTTCTCTAATTTTAAAAATAATATATATAACAAATAGAACGTACTATTGTCAATCCATCATAGGCATTAGAATCGACCAATCAAAAAGTTATATCATGTTCTTTCATAACAACAGTCTTCATGGCTTTGAACCTCATACCAATGATAGATCCTGTATGGTCAGGGGAACCTAAACCGTAGATGGATTTTCATTCGGATCTAAAAGTGGGGTCAATGGATTTTGCTAAAATATCTGCAATTGGATTGTTAGCATTATTTGCCATGAAAATCAGAGAGAAAATTGTTCATGCATGCAATGAAAATCTAGCTTGGCCGGGTCCTATATCAAGAAAATGTCCTAGATTCATCTAATAGAATAACTAACTATCTATCTATGGTTGTTGGCTAGTCATAAAATGAGATTGATTGTGCTGAAATATATTTTTCTGAGTTAGTTATATTGATTTTATGAGTTGACCCTCAAAATTTTCAACCAATATATATTTTTATGCTCTAATTAATATGTAAAATGCCCCGTGCAATTTTAAAAATTCAAATCGATCACATATTTGCATCAAAATATAATTTAATTTTATCATTGGGATAGATTTACACAACGATGGACAATCATCCCCATATCTAAAATCATTCCCTCCCATACGAAAGAAAAATCCTATCTTTGAGTATCTTTACTGCAAAAATTCAATTTGGATTCTTAATTTTTTTAGTTGGTATCTTGTTATCACGTTCAGCTAAGATTTAAGAATATTTATAGATCTTTACTTCAATAATAGAATCTAACTTCAATTCTTTATTTATTTTTAGTGAGTTTTATTTTCTTACCCGTAAAAATAAAAAATAAATACTAATAAATTTATAACAATTCATACAATATAATCAATTAAGTTAGACTTTTTTAATAGTGAGTTTTATTTTATTTCTTCACTCCGATTAGAACTCTCATTTAACCTAATAGTCAATAAATTTTATGGTATTTTTAAGCTATTTAACTTTAAAAATCAACTTAAGAAACTGTATTGAAGTTGATCTTACATCTTTTTCTCTAAGTATAGCATGGAATAATGCATCAATTCAATTGTCTAATCAGCACATTCATCCAAATAAAACTCTACCACATTCTCTCGTGTAAAATACACCAAATAATTCCGTACACATTGCATTACCATATTTTGCAATGGGTATGGTCAACATCCCCATTATTCATAAAAAAGAAAATTAGCAACTAAATAAAGCAATTAAACGCGCTTTTTCTTGTCCTGATTTCCCTGCCGTTTGCCGCCAATATATTGTCTCATTTTCCATTGAGTAATCAGTGTTTCCTTTTCATGGATCCTCTTTCTTTGGCAACTTCTCAGAATTGGGTGTTGGGCACGCGTTCACGTTTTGGTCCCATATATCTTAAGTTCCAATCACTATAATGTAAAAGTATGTATCAACTATCACTCTCACAATATATTTTTTAAGAAACAGAAGAAGAAATTTAAATGCGATTAGGATTAAAAATTAGTCTAATAACTGATTTAAATGATTGAAATTTGTAAAAATACTCAATTTCTAACATAATAATCAAATACCTTAATTAGGGTTTTAAAAGAAAAGTATGTATCAAGTATCAACTATCAAGCCAAGTTGTGGCCTTGTGGGTCTCCCTCTTGCTATGGGCCCCTTCTAGATCTGACCATTGAACCTAACCTCAATCTTTCTTTTCAAGCCACCAAAGCTACAACCTAATAACCCCATTCCTATTTCGAGATTTTTGGGTGCACCTTATTTTTTTTAGTGGAATATTTGGTGGTGACTAATATGAATGAGGCCCATATATGTACTTATCGATGTCATTCATTTACTTTTTCTTTCTTATTCTTTTTCTCTCCCACAAATCTTATATAGTCACCATCATATCTCCACGTGAATGTATAGCTTTTTAATTAGATGCAAAGCAAGGGGGTTAAGTTATCCGTAATGCAAGTTAAAAAGAAAGCTAGGAGCGGGGTTTACTTTGATTAATCATCCTAATCTAAAACAAAAAGAATTATTAAAGTCTTCAAAATAAAATAAAAAGCTAGAGGATATACGTGTCTTTTTCCTAAATTTAATAAAAGATGGGTTATACAGAATTCGTACCTCAATGTTTGCCGTCAATGTCATTAAAAGAATATTGTTAAAAAAATTATTTTTTTGTTTATTTTAAGAAAGAAATCTTATTTGCAAAAATATTTATTTTAAAATTATTTTTTTAAGTTTAAGTAAACTCATCCTTAATATTATATTAAAAAATAAAATAATTATTATTTTAAGATAATTTTTTTCTGTTACAAACAATTATAATAGGACTACTGTAAATAATAAATAACACTCCTTCAGTCGATCCCATTATAATTGAACACAATACATTATTATTTAATTAATTGATATTTATGTATATTATCGCTGTTGCTAAAATTAAACTACGAGGGAGTTGTAAAAACAGCAAACTGATTTAATTTAGTCGGCATGATTTTATATACGAAATGATAAATTTATAGTAATTACTGGTAATACTAATTAGTTCAACAAACTTTTCTTTCCGTATTTTTGACGACAAAGTTTAATTGGATCAAAATAATTTAACTATTAATTTGATTTTAATTAAAACTAAACGTTAACGATTTTGAACATTATTAAGTTTATTAAACGTCTAATTGGGTTCATTTTTTATTCTAACATCAATTCTTGTCACGCATACATTGTACTAGTAATTAACTACCAATGTAATTCAAATTCTTGAAGAAAGGGAGAGAAAGCAGCCACTCGCGTGTGAAATATTACTTCCATTAAAACCTGGTGTAAACGGCCAACAGATTTTGAGTAAATGAAAAAATATTGTCTTTAAAATGAATAATTATCAGAACTTTTTCAATAATATTATTTTAAGACATAAATTAAAAAAAAATATTTGACAAAAACATGAAATAATTTTTAACTAATAATTTTAAAACACTCATTAATAAAATAATTTATTTAAAGTTACCGGCAGTTAAAAAAAAATACTGTTATTCAATTATAGATTCTCGTGTATAATTTAATTGGTAGTTTTTATAATAATTACATTAAAAAATTATATTTAACATAATTTATAATTAGTTAATAGTTTAAAAATATATTTGCATTAATAGTGCATGAAATTTTTAATTAAATAATAAACACAACTTTATTATGAAATAAACCACTGAAATTCTTAATTGTGAAGATAAATTATTTACTTGCTTATTCCATAATTAATTTTGGGTATATTT
>PYAF01005295.1:254588-275155 GCA_007407185.1 Glycine tomentella | reverse complement strand
ATATTATTTTATTTTAAATTTTAAATAATTTATTTATATCTCTTTTTTATATAATCAAAGTCAATCTCTTTTTTTATATTCTTATATCTCTAAAACAAATTTTCCAACTTAAAAGAAATGGTTCTAATGACTTTTTACTAGAGCCAATTTTAGAATAATATATTAATAAAATAGTTTAACTTATTTAGATTTAATTTATTTCATTTATAGAATTAATATTTGAACAATATAAATAAAATATACTACAAATAATATTACATGTTATATTTATTAACTGTAACACATAATTAACACCAACAATGATATAAAACACAATGTTAATTAAATATAATGTATTTATTAAATATGTTTGGCGTTTTCACATTAATAATTTTTTAAAAAGTTATTACCAAATAAAAATTAATTATTACAATACTTAATACCTACAAAAAAAAACTTAACAGCTTTTTAACGTTATATAGAAAAAAGTTTATAAATAAATTATTTAAAATTTAAAATAAAATAATATAAATTGATAGGTATGAAAAACAAAGGTGGTCGGTTTGAAAATTTGTTTCCGTACCTTTCTAGCAGCATGTCTTATGTGGTTAATATATATATATATATATATATATATATATATATATATATATATATATATATGTTTCTCTTTGCCTATCAAAAGAAAAATATAGGTATGCAAAACAATTTATCTATTGTTCTGAAATAACTTTTCACAGGTAGAGTTCAAGGCTAGCTGCTTTCCAAAGCATTCAAATATGTGTCCTCTAGACTTTCCTCCTTCTCGTATGTCAACTTTTGGGGCTTCTATACTTATTGATATGTTTGTGTTCTTGGATTCTCAGGGCCATTTTCCATTGCCTTCAGTCATGATGTGATCTGGCAGAGATTAGCATGTCATGTTAACCTAATTTTTTTTTTTTTTTTTTGCATGAAGTAACCCGAGTATACATTTTGATAATTTGTTGTAATACTTACATAAGAATTTAATTAAAGAAAGAAAATATTTACAAGCGTTTGTATAATATTAATTAAATAATTAATAATAAAGTTTATTACAAGAAGAAAAATAATATTATTATATTAAAAATAAATTATTTAATATTATTTTCTGTAATTATAAAATATTAAAATATTATAATTATTTTTAACAAATATTTATAACATTCTTATTAGTAAGATCTTGAAAGAAAAAAAACATGACAAAAATAAAAACGTGTTTGAATCACAAAGTAACCTAAAATCTAGAAGTATTAATACCTAAGCAAACTGTTTTTTTTTTTTTTTGTGTGTGTTGTGAAAAATACCGAAGAAAACTGACGTTACATTCCATCGAATATCAAATTGCATCAGAGAAAGGTAATTGACATCCTTTGAACTTGGAAGGACAGCAGAATTCGGACGGTTCTCTATTATTACTAACTTTGTCTGGATAATTAGGATAAGCTTATTTTTATTATTAGTTAATTAAATCAAGATTCAATACATGAATTTTTATATTTTAAATACAGATTCAATGCACTTTTTTTCCCTTGCCACATGTATCTAGATCTAGCTCATTGGGACAAAGTTAATCTCACTCATTACTATGAATGTAGTTAATTAGCTTGAAAGAAAATTAAATACAAGAATATTTTTCGTTAAATAAATCGTCTCTACAATATGTGAACACGAGTGTCCAACCACTATGTCATCCTATCATATTAGATTTAATACATATGAGTTAAGGTTAACTCAACTTAAATTCTTAAGATAATATATCATTTAATTTTTAACATTAGTTAAATCATAGAATAATTAAAAGGGAGAAAATAGTTATAAAGTTGATCTCATGGTAAAGAGAGGAGTCGAGGTAATTTATTGAAATCCCCCACTAATAAAAAAAACTAATATTAATCGATAAAATAAAATCGTGGAATAAAAGAAATATAAAACATAATGTATAAAAATACTATTGGTATAAATAATACTATTAAATAATTTTCATTTATAAATCATATTGCTTTGAATTAAAATGAAATCAATCTAAACACATATTTTATTTAAATAACTTAAAAACATATATTATTTTATACATTACGGAAGGCGGAGAATGATTTCAACCGCATGCTTTCAGGGACCTCGTGATAAATATGAGTTTTGTTTAATACTCTTTGCGTAAAAGGGAATGAACAAAATGAAAGGGAAGTAACAGAAAATGAAGACATGTTATGGGGTCATGAAAATGAAACATTAGACTTTTGTAGGGCCAAAAATCACCACAAATCACAATGTGTACACGCGTCGATCAATGATGGTTGTTGGCAAATGCAATGGTTTTGAAAGGTGAGGCAGAGATTGACTTGTTTAGTTATCAGTCTACATAGAAGGATATATAGGAAAAGGTACCAAAGAAAGAATGAGTGTTTTGGTTGTTATATACCCAATTTTTTGCACCCTTCAAATTTGTGTGGAATTGTTTGGCTACTTCTCTGTCATACAGGTTCTTCAATCAACAAAATTTGAAATGGGTACTCTTCTTTTTTCTTTCCCTAACACCTTTTATAAGAGATCATTTTGTTTTAAGTATAAATGTGATTGTCTTTTCTGACGAAAATTTAATCTCTATTCTTTTTAAGTATTAATTCCTTCTCCCAAATTAACACATGTTTCAATTGAACTAACAAACAAAATTAACACGTGTGTCGATTGAGAAATAAAACTCTATTAAATATAAACGACCTATTTTTTTAATAAAAATTAATCATAATAAAAAACTAATAAATAATTCATACCAACAATATTGTTACTAAAATATGTTAACACATGATGAATTAAGATATGTATTAGGTTACTCTAATAATTTGTTATAATTTGACTAATTTATAAGTTAGTTTGACTAATTATAATTTATAACTTTTTTGGCAATTTCAGTCCGCCCCCCCCCAACACACACACACACACATATATATATATATATATATATATATATATAATATGTTGAAATATTAGATAGATTAATTAGTTCAAATGCTTATTTACTTCCACGTTTAGTTGTAGTAATTACCTAATAAAGTAGTATGTTAACATTTGTATTAATTAAGTTGACGCATGAACTTCAACTCAACTACTCAAGTGTTTCAAGCTTATGTGTGAAAAGGTTACAACGTTGAATATCCATCGCTTCATTTCTGATCTTCCATGATTATAAACAAGAGTGCAAATTGATAAAATGAAAAATAAATAGACATTAGATTTTGCCCTCAAATTCTATATTCTCAGTTTCAAAGGCTTCACTGTTTTATTTTTTCTTTTTAATTTTGAAATATATGTGTTTTTGTTTTTTATTTTTTAATGAAAGTCTTGGAATAATTTATTTTCTGAAAAAGTCAAATTTGACCCATAGGCCTGATGTAGGTTTAGTCATATTGGCCAAGCCTCCCGTTGAGTAATCTAACTTATTCTTATCCCTAATTTGCATAAAGTTTGAATTTGTAAATAAAAATATAAAAATGTTTACCTAAACTTAAAAAGGTAATACATGATAAAGAATTTGTGTAATAAATAACTGTAGGTGACTGTGAAACCAACATGGTGACAAATTAAGGTGTAGGTACGAAATTTAATTTGAATCTTAAGAGGGAAAGTTTCACGTTCTTCATACAAGAAAATTCTAACTAGATAGGAATTACATGGGTTGGTTAGGTTGATCTTCTTGCCTAGCGCAAGTTCAATGAATAATTTTTAAAATACTAACTTAAGCAGACAAATCATACCTGTTAATAGATTGATTTTCAGTTGATCCTATTAAACCAAACCTTACACAAATACTATATGAGATAAATGCTTCTTATCCTAGTAATGCTAGAGGTATATAGGTATCATTAGACTTTGATTATGTTATGCAATTTATTTTAATTAGTTTGTAACTTTTGTTTTTTTTTTTTTACTGGTTGATAAATTTATTTGTCAGTTAGTTTGGTAAATAATTTTTTTTTTAAATAATTTTTAACATCTAAAAATATCATTTTAAGTAATATTTTAAAATATTAGCTTCAAATTTTTTTTTATTCTTAAATATTTATTAAATTTTCTTATTAACCTTTTAAATAAAATAGGATTTTATTATTTGTTTGTTTTTTCACTCATTCATGTTACAATTCACGAAATTGATAATGATAAATATTTTTTTTATTTTCTATTATTTTTAAAAAAATTATATTAGACAATTTATTTTAATCATTATACTAATTAACATAATGAAAATATAATGTCTACTTAAATATTTTTGTTTATACTTTATTTTAACATGGTTAAAAATATTTTAAGATATAATATAAGATTAATACTAGAATATATAATATAAAAAATTGAATAAATGAAACTAAAAATATAATTAAAATAATTCATCTATATATAAAAAATTATAAAAGCTTAAAATTAAAATTAAAACACTTAAAACTATATTTTTATTCATAAAATAAAATTAAAAATTGTATAAAAATATCACATAAAATATTTATTATTTAATTATTTTAATATATAATTTTATCAAAACGCTTATAATAGCTTATGACGATGGATCCAGTACTCATTCTGACGATGGTGTAATTTTGAGAGTAAGAGATGAGCACGAGCTTTGAAGATGACTTGTTACATGGAGGAGATGATCTTGTTGGAAATCATGGGGCACGTGTCATTTTTTAATAATATTTTTATATTTTTAATTTAAAAATAATAATAAATATATTGGTGGTTAAAAGCTATCATAGTATTTTTAGTGGTAGATCCCAAATTGGGATCTTAAACCACTTTTTGATGGACCCTGTATCGCCACGTAGGATTGAAGATCTTTTAAGATCTATAATATTTTTTCCTTTATTGGTAGATCCCAAATTGAGATCTTAGATAATTTTAATGGGTCCCAAATGGACTCCACTTTTAAATATTTAAAATTTAATTAAATTAATTAAGTAATTAGTTTTAATTAATAAAACATGAAAAAAATATATGAATATTAATAAAGCATATAATTATTTTTAAGTAATTAATTTTAACTTTTAATTTCATTTTTTTCCATTTTTTTCATCATGTCACATAAAAAATTATTTGTTTTAAATTTCGTACAGATCTTCAGGGTTCTTGTGGAAGATCTGGATCTCCAGGTGAAGATATGTCTTTTCTCTTTAGTGATGGATTTTGGAAAGAGAAATCTTCAGCTTAAGATTCCTCTCCAAGATCTCCCACTAAAGTTACTCTCAATATTCATGAATAAAAATCATCAGAATTCTAATCTTAACGTTATTAGTTTCAATTTGACGAAAAAGCATTTAGTTGAAAAACTTTTAAAAAATAGAAAATCTGATTGAATCGTTTGAAAATTTAGAAAAAAAAATTATTTTCAAATAATTTAAAACAAAATTGATAATCAAGCCTAATTGTAAAGGTGAAGATATGATTGCTTTTTATGTGGACCCCATACTCTCCGTATTCATCTCCCTATCAAGTATTTCCCAACTAGCCACACGTGTAACTTTTATTCTCTCACTCAAATCCACGTTTACATCTTAACATTTCTTTTTCTAATTCTAACGTTACCTATAAAAATTGTCACTATCATAAGGCCATGTTTTTTTTATTTATTTTCTTTTTTCAATTACAAAAATCTATTAAGCAGGACAGATCAAAGAAGTTCAAAATAAATAAAATTTCTAGACATACATATGTGTATATATATATATAAAAGTGAATTGATAAATCATAAAATCATATATTTTTATAAAATATTTTAAATGTTAAAGTTATAATATACTAAGATATGGTTATAATTTTGAATTAAATTATGTGTTATTTAATATTTTTAAAGTTTTTTATTCAATTTTTTTAGAGGTTAACTCCCTTTTAGTCCTTGTATATTCACCAAAAAAAAAACTTTAGTCCTTGTATTATAAATGACATATGATTTCAGTTTCTTATTTTTTAAATTAGATTAAATTACTCTATTTTAATTTGTTTCAAATTTTTTTTTGTCAATTTTCCTTTGCTTAGAATACTGATAATAGTGTAATTTAATTTATTTTAAAATTTACGGTTCTCACTTTGACGTTTAGAAAAACATTCATAGCAAATAATTAACACCTCATATAAAATGAAGTTATCATTCGAAACGTTTTCTGTTAATGCAACTAACCAACACTAGTTCATACCTACGATACGTAGATTATTAATAATTAGACTATAAATGAACAAATACTTAAGAGAAGGATAATTAAATTAATTTTATTTTTGCGTGTACAAATGATCAATATGGAAAGAATCTGATCATGGATGACGAGAAGTGGAGAGACCCAGTAAACCTGTTGACCTTATTCAACCGCCTTATAAAAGTTTTATATATTTCGACCAAAAAAGTGTCAAATAAGTATGCGCCAACGCATAAAAATAAAATAAAATTAAAGTGTACCATAAATATTCCACCTCTTTCCAAAAAAAATAATTATTTCACCAAATTTGAAGAATTCAAAATCAATTTACAAGTATGGGTCCTGTTTTATTGTGTTCTTGTTCATGATGATGAGCACAAAACCAAAACTCACGTTTAGTTGTCTTCTGCATAGCATAGAGCCGTGTTTTGACCATACAATGAGATTCACTCATTCAATTTTTTTTACCACCTTTGGAAAAAGAAAACATAACTAATATATATTCTTATATACCCACTGATAATATTCTGAAATAAATTTCAAATTGTCGCCATTCTATCTTTCTTGTAATGTGCTGTATGGATAAGTACCTAAATTTATTTATCAATATCAATCAATATTTAATAGACAAATATGGAAGTTGCATTTGAAATTTAAATACTGTACCAATTTACACCTCTCGACTTATGGCCTCAAATTGGTTACAGTCTATGCCTTTATCTTGTACAGATATTGGCTAGTCCATAAAAATTAAGAATCTAAGTCATTTGTAAATTTAAATTGATCTAAATCAACTCAAATAGTTTGAGTTGAATAATTATCTATATTTGGATCAAATTCGTTGAATTTTAAGTTAGATTACAAGTTTGAATATTTGATTCTGTTGATTCATTATTTGTATTAAATTATTATTATAATTAATATATATAATATGTATTGTTAAATTTTAACAAATCAAATACTATTGACCATTGATTACATAAACTTAACATCAACACATCATTTATCTTTATGATCAAAGTGACAAAGATTTTATTGATTAAAGCTACTTCATATGAGTTTTTAAAATTATTTTGAATCTATTTAATTTACAAAGAATAATATCGTAATTTCCCATTGGTTTTGGTAAAAAAAATGTTTGAAACTCATTGACACTATATTTATTAAAACTTCTTAACCCGAATATGACATGTTTAATTTTTCATCGCCATAAATAGATAGATAGATAAGAGTCATTGGAGTAGAGTAGAGTATGATAGCATCACAAAATTTCTTTTTAATTAAAAACCTAACAAGAAATAGTTATGTCTGATTTATTTAATAAAAAATTTAACTTATAAAAAATATTATATTCTAAAAAAGACCATATAAAATTAAATATTTTAACCTGTTCATCCAATTCAATACAAATTATTATAGAGTTTTATTTTTTCTTAAAAAACCAATTCAAACTTATCTATTTAAATTTAATTAGGTTAAATTATGAGTTTGACCAAACCCAACTTAACCTAAATCAGCATGTTTACACCCCTAAGAAAAATCACCAACTTGTGCAGGCTTTGACGTAATAAAAGTAACAATATCTTTTTTGTTAAAATATGTTTCCTATTTTATGTTTACAAGATATATAACTTTTTTATTTTTTAGGTGAACTCTCAAGCAATAAGAAAGTAAAATTAATTATTTTATATAATCACGTTAATTGTTTAGAATATCTATAGATTTTATCAATGTCTAATATAATCTATGAAGAAAATTTTAATTGGTTAATTTTAGTAAGATTTTATCTCTTAATCACTTTTTTCTATATACAAAATTTGAATCCATCCATACAAAATTCATTACCACTCGAATCAAGTAAAAGATTAATTATTATTAATAATAATCTGAACAACTAAAATTCATTTAAAAAAAAACTGATTTCTTTCAGATTTCAAAACAGAAATATTCTTAAATACACAGACAATTTAACTGGTTAATTTTTAAAACTTTGTTACATCAGACCCATTAAAGTTAATTTTGGGTTAGTCACAATGATTCAGATCCCAACTTATTAACCTCCATGTCCAAATAACAAATGTAAGCAAAATGTTTTTGACTGTTTATGGTGATAGAGTTCAATTCAAACATGATTTCTCTGTTTCTCTTTCTATCTCTAGAATGACACCGACAAGAGCTCGGGATTTTGCAAAAAGACCACAGCAAGGTGTTAACTAGTTAAACTACACTTTTTACTAGTTAATCAAAGCCAGTTTAGATGTGAGCACCGTTTACATATTTAATTATTCACTTTTTATTGTGTATTTGCCACAATACCGAAACTATTTCCCTTAAAATATATATATATATATATATATATGTATATATTTCAGAAACCAAAAAACAATTTGTGCACCACGAAAATTAAACTAATAAAAGAAAATATAAAGGTGGTGGAGGGTGTGTGCGTTCACGCGCATGGTAGAAGCTAGAGCATACAGCACAGAGCATAGGATATATCATATATACATATATTATAGTTTAGTTTGCACTATTTTAATGGTGGCTGGCTAGAACTTAGTTCCACATGCTAAAATTTTGCACCCCTTTATTATATAACCGTTTCATTCTCAATAGCATCTCAAAGGGTGTCCAAAGAAGGAATCACACGAGAGAAATTTTGGGTGGATCTTGGTAATTTAAATTTGGTCCAAGAATAGTAAGAAAAAAAAAAAAAACCATAGTTCATATCATTTTCATGCTCTTGCTAACGGTGGCGCACCAAAGGGGGTCAGGTGAGTTTATCCGGTTCACGGAAAGTCATGGCGGTGGTGGCGGTGACGGCAGTGGTGACACTGAATATGGTTATGGACATGATGATGGAAGTGGTGCTGGAGGTTCACTAGGGTTGAATTTTAACCAAGTGATACAACATGGTGAGGTGACAATGCAAGGTGGTTCATTGGTTTCAGGGTATAACAGGGGTGATCCAGAGTTGAGAGAAATTGTTTCAGCTTTGACACACGTGGTGTCTTCAGGTTCTAGCCAGAGGAGCACCGAATGGATCCAGCAAAGTGGTTTTCCTATGATGTCTGATTCTTCTCTTTCACGTTTGTCTTCTTTCTCTTCTCCTTCTTCTGGAGCCTCTTGGGTTGGCCACAAAAGAGGCAGAGAAGAAGAAGAGAGTAGTACTTCACATAACTTGATGCAACAACAACAACAAAGTGCTCCAAAACTCTTCAGAAACATTGGTGACTTCATGGTGCCTTCTCAAGGAGACTCATCATCAGGTGCAATTACTTCACAAATCACTTCATCAAATTAACCATAAAACATGTTTTTCATTCATACAATCACCACAATCACAATTCACACATCATTTTATTCCATCCTCATCTCATGTTTTACATCTAAAACAACAAATAAGGTGTGTATATACCATTATTGCATTATCTCAAACTTGTTTAACCAATTTATTTGATCTTTTTCCAAACATACCAACTTGTTGAATAAAACATGCAGCATCATTGACATGTATTAAGTATTCATTATTAAGTATTCATCCTTCTTTTCATTGAATCTCCTTTCCCTGCCACCTAGTGCATGGGATAATCATTCTTGAATCTTCTATTGCCTGCATAAAACACTTCATTTTTTCAATTTTGTTTAAACTAAGAAATTTTAATTTTCTAAAATCATATTATCACTAGGAAAATTTCAATAAACTGAACATGATCATGACTCTTTTTAGTCACATACTCACATACCAAAATTGGCTATAAAATAGTGCTACAACTACACTTACACCACCATGGTTCATAATTAAGCCATTCATTACACAATGGCGTTTTCTACACTAGTGCAAACATTTTGTGTGTTTTATCTTAATCATTTTTATTTCAACCAGTGACAGAAGAAGCCCCCACCTCCACAACTACAACTGTAACCACCGTGGCAACGGCGGTTACTGAAACTCCACCAGGAGGTGGGGAAAGGAGGAGAAAATACAGGGGAGTGAGGCAGAGGCCATGGGGAAAATGGGCAGCAGAAATCCGTGATCCACACAAAGCAGCAAGAGTTTGGCTTGGCACATTTGACACAGAAGAAGCAGCCGCAAGAGCCTATGATGAAGCTGCATTGAGGTTCAGAGGCAACAGAGCAAAGCTTAACTTCCCTGAAAATGTAAGAGCAGTTCCACCCATTCAACCTTTTCAAGCCACCACTAGGCTAACCGTTTCTGATTCCACCACCTCTCAATTCCGGCCACTCTCCGCGGCGGCGCCACTCTTCATTCAGCAACCACAGATTCAGGGCTCCTCTGACTTGATCAGAGACTACTTGCAATACTCTCAGCTTCTACAGAGTGATTTTCAACAACAACAACGACAACAACAACAACAACAACAACGACGACGACAACAACAACAACAACCTTCTAGTTTGCTTCAGCAGTTGTACTATAATGCACAATTGGCTTCACTTCAGTCACCTTCATTTCTATCATCATCTGCTTCATTTTCTTCTTCTGTGTCACCAACACCATTCCCATTATTCTCAACCTCTGCTTCTTTCCCCTTGTTTTCAAGTCAACAAATGGGCTATTTCCAGCCACCGGAAAGCCGCCCTCCTGCTGGCGGCGTGCCTGAGTTTCCAACGTCCACATGGTCAGATACCAGTGGCCAGCCACCACCTTCTGGTTGATACAGTGTTTCAGTTTCCTTCATATTTTCCTTTTTTCTTTTTTCCTTCTTTCATACTTAGGATAAAAAAAGACTTGTTTTACGTATTTCTTTTTTTAAGGGTGAAACTATGATATAGTTTTTCAAGTATTTTTGGGTACTATTCTCGTATCGGAATCAGAGTTTCAGTAATTTATGTTGATATTCAATACATGTTTTTATTATGTAAATTAAAATGTGAAACTTCAATTCTTTCTTATATATGTAAAAAAAAAAAAATAGTACCAAAAAGATCTAACTAACTTTATTTAAGTTTGGTACTTTTTAAATGATGGTAAATTCCTTGAACATGGTAGTTTTGGAGTTAACTATTGTTTTGTTCCTATTCATGTAAAGTAAGATTATTTGAAAACAGAAAAGGTGGGAGTGATTGAAGATTGATGATGGATGAGAAAGAGTGGCAGGTAAAGACAAAGCAGCATTTAGGTTTTAGGTTTAGTTTATTTCCAATTCTCAATGGATTTGATGTTAACATTCTCTCAGTTGTCCATGGAAAGACGTAGAAATCCATAGCTTTTACATACCCTCTATCTGCTATCTGCTATACAGCCATAGATTTTATCAAAATGTTCCTATACTTTAGTTCTTTTTTAATAATATTTTGTGGAGATTTAGTCATCATGTTATGATTCTTTATCTGTTGGGTTATTTTGGATGTGCTCATTTATTCCAATCTTAATGAGCAAGAGTATTAAATATATTGAATACATTCCTAATGAGCTCATCCCACACACAACCTCTGTTTCGTAAAATAAAGTTATGAAAGAAAAAAATTTTAAATTTGAATTAAAGAGAAAGAAATTTTAAATTTTAATTAAAGAGAAAAGGAATAGAATTGAAATTTTTTCTTCTTATCTAAATAGCACATATGATAACTTTTCTAGAATAAAATAAGCATGAAATTATTCAAAAATTTCACCCAATGTTTATAATAATTATTTACTTTTCTTTCTTTTTCACCTCACTGCTTTACATCCTTTCAACAGTTTTTATATGTTTCTCGTGTAATTCTAACTAAAATTTTGGGTAACTAACTATATCTATTGGAGATTTTGGTGATAAATTATTTATAAAATGAAGTAAATTTATTAAAATATAAGTGTAAGGTGAAATTTCGTATAAAATGAAAAAGTTGAATATTAGATAAATAAAAGAAAAATTCATAAACATAGTCTTAAAATTTTTTATTAAAATGATTCCCCGTCACTAACATTAAATGAAATATTAAGTATGTGCATGTGCTTGTCATGCATTACACATCTTCAACATTTAAAGGCACGAAATTTCTACTTTTTTTAAAGCCTGGAAATGTCTACATTTTTTATAGCCGCGAAATTTCTACAATTGGCTTAATGACTATCTAGTTCAGTTTGAATTTCAGAAAAATATTATTTTTTCAAAAATTCTTCAGTAAAATTTTAATTATAAAATGAGTTAATTCAAATAAATAGTACTACCTGTACATTAAATTAGAAACTCGTCCTAAAATCGCCATTTTTGAGAAAACTTTATTTAACCATTACTTCTAATTCCAATGTTAATCTCTCCCAATTATGTTCAGTCAAAGAAAAAAGTTAAAATAAAGCCATAGCCCACCACAACTAGAATGGGTAGTTAACATGATCTCTGGTATGAATGTGGTGTTCACTTGTTCGTGCTTAATTTCTAAGTTGAGAGAGGGCCATGAAGTGGATCAGTCAAATCATGTGGATCCTGGGATTGAGAAGAGGAAGGACTTTATGCAAGTTTAAAAATCAACTTGTCTAAAGAATGTTTTGAATGCCAATTTGTCTTTGATATTTATAAAGTAGGTTATATGTTTCAAAGGTTTTCTTTTGAACTGATCAAATTTGAACCTACTTTTCAGTGCAGAGGCTTGTTTGACAAATGTTATCGAGTTATATAACAAAGAATAAACGCATAGACTTGAAGAGTTGAAGTGATAAAGTTATGGCTTGGAGATTGATTATAAACTACACTATGCATTTGAATCAAATTTTAAAATTGGCCACTTTAGTTGAATTAGTTAGGTGGCTTGTAACTATTTTGTAATGATTTAATGCGACATGTAATAATATTCAGTTTATAAAGTTTTCTTTTAACTGCAAAAGAATTTTGTTCAAACCCAAATCACAGCACAAGATGTGCAGAAACGAATACAGCCAACAAATCAAGCTACAGCATACAAATTTATAAGTCTTTGAATTATTTTCTATAAATTCAAGTACATAATTTATCTCTAATATAGATCTTATCATTAGTTTAGATTTACTAACAAGTATATAATCAAGAGAAAAATTCATTAATAAAAAGTGAGACTCACAAGATAAATTACGTTTTTTAATATTTTAATCAATATTGAGAAGTGTAAAAAAAGTGTTACAGAATATATTGATAAACCTTTTCTTTAAATTATTGTGATTGACAATGCTGATTCATGTAGACATGCTGTTTTTGTTTCTTAAACTCATCGTATCTTTCCTTGAGAAACAACAACTAATTTGAAATTCTTTTAACACGTTAACTTTTTTTCATAAATGTTATTTGTAAGTATGGATTTAAAGTTAAAACTTCTTATCATTTATTTCTTTCTTTCTCTAAAAATTGTTTATTTATTTTTATAAGATCATTTTTTTAATTTTAGATATATTATTTATTTTTTCTTATATATTTTTATTTAATTATTTTCTCTTCAAACATTAATAAGAAATAATTAAATGAATAAAGAAATAAAAAAGGATAATTTTGAAATTTTATAATAAAATTAATTGACATATTTAAAAGACATAATTACTGAAAAGTTCAGTGGCATCAAAATCACGTTTATAAGAAACTGTTGGAATTTAAACTATGAAAAAATAATTTTTAATTTTAATTAGTAACTACTATTTTCATTTTAAAATAAGTGTTATATTAGATTGTTTATACAAGTCAAAAGTTATTAATATAACAATTGGAAGATTATAATATTATATGGAACTGAATGTTATGAGTATATAATAAGGATAGCAAAAATGAAGATGATAAGATGAATGTGTGATTATACGAAAATGAATAAGATAATAAATGAATATATTAGACGAAAGATATAGTAGTACCAGTGAATGATAAAATAATGAAAATAAATTGAGGTGGTTTGAGGACATAATGAGATGACTTTTTAATGCTCCTTTAAGAATAACAGTTTATTAACAAGAGCTCGACACAAAGAGATGTAGAAGTAGACCGAAACTTAGATGAGAAAAGATAGTTAATCAAGACTTAATGGAGTGAGATATAGATTGACACATAATATGTCTTAGAACGAAACGGAAAAAAGTTATAAGTTTGATGAAGACTTAGATACATTATTATCTCTATGTTCCATATAGTTCATTTTTAGTCATTTTCCTCTTATCTTTCTCCTCCTTCTTTTCTTTTTATCTTATTTTTCCTTTCTCTTCTCCTTCCATGTATTTTTTTTTCCAACTTCCTCGTATTTATCTTTGAGTTCATCTATTACCGATCTCAATTAATTTAGGTTAAAAATACTATTGATGTTGATGTTGATTATATTAAAATTAAAATGACATTTATCAGGAATACAGTAATAGAAAAAATAATTAATATTATATTAAAATTAATATAACATTTATTTTTATTTTTATTTTTATTTTTAAATAGGACACTTTCTTTGATACCGAAAAAATCGTTCAAAGTCATAGTAGAGTCTAGTAAATTAATGCTACAGCAAGTTGTACAACAATACACAAATGAAAAACAAAAAAAAAAAAAAATTGAATACTGTAATTATCCACTTATCAAACTCACTATAACTGTATTAATTTAAGGCTCGGACAAAATGATTTTGATATCATAATGAAAATGTTAATTTACTAACCAAATTAAGAAATTAACGGTTAAGATAATTACTGACTAAAAATGCTTTTCTTTATCAACGTGCTACATTAAATTTGGAAATACTTGAACAACGATTTAGATATTGTGTTATTGAGATGGTCCACCACAAGAATATTGTTTCGAGCAGCAATATTTATCACAATTTTAGTGTGATGGATGCTTTTAAAGGTGCTTTAATTTAGCCAATTGGGATTTCGCAATTGATTTTGAAAGAAAAAGAAGGGAAGGTAAATGCTTTAATTATTTTTAAATCAAGAGAGTTATATATTAGTAATATTTATAAAATTAAATTAAATATTAATATATTATATTTATATTAATTTATTACCTTTTATTTTAATATTATTATTTCTTATAAATAATAATTTAATCTCCTTTTTCTACTTCTTTAAAACATCACTCCCAAGCATGCTCTAAAAGTTTGGAATAAGGTCACAGCCAAAAATTAAAGACCTAATTGTTTACAACGACTTGAACAGACATGTGATCAGATCTTCTAGGTTCAAATAAAAACTATACAGTTGTTGCTATTAGACCACTACACTAATTTCCTCCTGAATTGCTTTGTTGAATATAGTAACTTCTTAGTATGTATCCTCTTTCTATTAGGAAAATGAAATAGAAAAAAAAAACAATTTTTGGAGCACACAATAATCAATGAACTGACCTGACACCATGTTATAAACAAACAATTCTAAATGCTACAACTCTTAGATAAGAACACACTAATTTTTTTATTTAATTAACAGAACACACTATATTATATCACCAACATAAATACATATTTACATTTTTTTATCTGTATTTTTAAATTAATTATATTTGAGTCAAGTAAAAATTATAATTATTATTTTAATTATTTAATGCAATTATATATTAAATTTAATTTTTTTAATCTACATCATTGGTACCTTTTGCTGAAAATAATTTTATTGGAACCATATAGATTAAATAATAAATTATAAATTAAACTAACATCATTTATGTCAATTAATTCATGTACTCATTAATCATATTAGCATTATTTCAATTACTAATTCAGATGTCTTAGAATGTGGATTTAGACCTAACTCAACCCCAAAAGCTAGTTCATAGGGTGAGGATTGTTATCCACTTATATACTCTGACTTGGTACTATTTCTAGTCGATGTGTGACTTGGATTATTCCCAATAATATGAATGAGTTTTATAAAACAATAAAAACACTTATTTTTGCCTTCAAATCTTTGGCAAAAGATAAATTCACATAAGAAAAAAACCGATAGTAATCATTGCGGCAATCGAAACCTCCAATGTTTCATTGCAGTCACGTTGTACGGTTTATTCTTAGTTCAAAGAAGGGATACCCTATCTCCATTTTAATTAATTCAAATATTAAACAATTTTTTTAGTAAAACGTGCAAAATAATTTGTATTTAATTTGTTTGTTCAATCATTATTTTCATTTTTGGTAAGCTTTTGGACAATTATATAGTACACTATTTCTGTTCATATTATCATGCATGCCAAGCCCATGTTGGGCCCTGTGCATAGTTGGACCCCACCTGCCTCTGGATTATTATTTTAATTAAGACATTGTTTATATCTTAGACCTGCTATAAATATTAATTCAAATATAAAATTAATAAAGTAAGGTTAGTGAAACGAAAATCCATATAAAAAAATTGTCATTTCTTAAAATCAAAACATTGACTGTGGAAAAGAATTAGGATTAGGTACAAAAGCATCTGCTCGATCTTGTTATTCTTTTGAATTTCATATTTAGATTAATTTATACTAACTTTAATGTAGAAGTTCGTACAATTGTCACACAAAGAACCCAATTCGTATGCCAATTGTCTATGCAGGTTACTCATATTGAAAACCAGTAAAAGAACAATGTGAAGAATGAAAAGGGCACTAGAACTATCTATCAAGAATTTAAAACCACTTAAAAGAAGTACCAAATGTATTGAGTAATTGACTTAATTGCTTGTATTCCGAAAAAATCTGATGTGACATAATGATGAAAAAATGTGTTGATTTTTGTATTTATACTTTATGCATTGACATTACCTTTTTAATAGTTGATCCTGAATTATTTACTTGAAGAGATGTGTTATTTGTATTTATACATTATTTTATATTTGTTATGAAGTAATTTATTAGTGAATTTATAATTTATAATTTAAAATTCATTTTTCGAATATTTTTTTTTATGAAGAATTTAAATTTTTAAAATTTTAAAACAAAATTTAAAATAACTATAAAACGTGGAATTTTAATTTTAATTTAAAACGTGAGAAATTGAATTTTTTTGTCTAGAAATGCTCGTAATGCACAACTCTATGCTCTATTACCATTTCATTCTGCAACTCACATATAAGGATAACCCAAGTTTTCGTGATAGAGAATTCGTCGTCGTGCGACGACAACTAAAGAAATTTTTTTTTTATCCAAACACAAAATTTTGAAAATAAACAAATATAATTTCTTTTTTTAAACACAAAATTTTGAAAATAAAAGAATTTCAATTAAAATATTTGAAATTCTTAGAATTTAATTTTTTTAAAATTTTAAATTACATCATCCAAACATTCTCTAAGGCTTTGTTTGGGAGAGAGATTTTAGAGGGGAATGGAGGGAAGAAAAAAGTTTAGATGGTGATATCTCCTTATTTGAGAGTTTTAATTTTTGAGGAAAAGAATTTGAGGATTTTTAAAACTCCTCTGAAATCCTCCAAAGCTTAAAAATTATTGTTCCCCCAATTTGAGGGTTTTTAGGAGAAAAAGTAATAAAATTACTATCATACCCCAACCACCCCAACCAGTGTTAATAAAATTACTATTCTACCCAACCAATGTTAATAAAACACCAAAATATAAAACACTGAAATCACAATTCAAGGACAAAATTATAAAAGTATCTTATTAACTCTTCATTTCCCTTTCTTAATATATTTTTAACTCTCAAATAAGAACGAAAGAACTTCCCTCATTTTCCTCCCTTTCCTTCCCTTCTCCTCCCCTGGAATATCTTTCCTTGTCTTCCCCTCTTAACTCCCAAACAAAGTCTAAGAGTGAAGTTTATTAGATTAGATATTTGCATTAGTCTAATAAGTATTTAGTAACATGTGATTCAATAATGTCATTTAATATAATATATTCTTTTACTATCATAATGATGATCTTAAAAATTATATTAATAAATTTTTAATTAATTGATAGAGTAAATTTTTTTAATTTAATAATGGTGTACTAACAATTTAAAATTATTATATAATATCAACTAATTATAAATCATTGGTAGAATTTTTAAAATAATTATTATAAAAATTAATATATTTTATTTTATATGTATCACATATATTTTCATAAAAAAAATGAAGATAACTTCGTATAAAAACATTTTTTTAATCAGAAATAAAATATATTCACCCAATAGTAAACCTAATTCATAGAGCTACAACTTTTTGGTCTTATCCCCATCCATTTGTATCGGTTAAAAAAAATTTAGAATATTCTGAGGCTAATCACAATTAAAATGTTTTTATTTTGTACAAAATTGATTGATTTAGCAAAAGAAGACAACAAAAACAAATTTTCATCCTAGATCCAATGCATGTTATACAAAACGACGAGCAAAGTAACTGTCGCGGTAAATTATTAAATGTAAATTCAACTTTGCTTTGTGCTTCTCTTTATATTTATCTATTATGGTTTGCTCATAACACTAATAACAACGGGATTACGTGAGATTAAGGTACACGTCTCACCCAAAACTATCAAACGTCACTTTCTCTAATTCCTTTTCCCATCTCCAACTTCACTTTCCTGGAAAATCACATAAAGTATTAAAATAAAATTTCTTCTTTTCTTTTTTGTCCATATTCCATTATTTTATGTATTAATTCCTTTTTAATATTTTTCTTTGTGTCGACTCATTTTTAGTTTTGGATATATCATACTATACAATGTCCTTAATATTCACGGAAAAGAATTTGGATTAGTGGGGATAATTTATTTAAAAAAATAAAAAATTAATAATTATCATTATTATATTAGATAGTTGGATTCAAACACGAAGATAAAAAATATAAAATATAAAACTTTAAGATAAATATGTGCACTTATAAAAATAAGATAGTATATTTAGTTACTCTTACATATAAATTGATAAGAAAGTTCAAATACATAAAATTAGGAAGTACAAAATATAAGATCAGAAGGTACAAAATATAATATTTTTAAATAGATATTAGTAGTTTTATTGAAATAAGGGGATGCATTAACCTCATTTCAACTTAGATCCGTTGGTGCTGATTATAATATTAATAACATTTTTTTATTAAAAGATATATTAGATATATATAAATATATTAAAAATGATCATATAATATAATAATAAAAAAATATATTTTAAATAAAAAAGTGTCATTTAATTTCTTAACAAATTTCCTTTCCAAACAGATAACATTTGCTTTTAATAATTTACTGAATTTTGGTTGTAAAAAAAAAAATAATTTACTGAACTCCTTGAAGTTGATGTCCACGTACAAAACACGTGTCATGATCGATATAATGTGGTCCTACTTAAACTTTGGCAATTACAGAATAGAGAGAATAACGTAACTAACAAAGTTGAATTAATTCAATTCGGAATATATTTATTAAAGATGGGAAGAAAAAAAAAATTAATGTGACAACGTGTTGGTCAATATTGGAAGTCGCAAAAATAAAAAACAAGACATGGCACGTGAGAAGCTTAGAATCTATGACATCAATTCGACACGTGGGGTATGTGCTATACCTAACGTCGCAAAGATTAAAATTAAAATCTCAATAAGAATTGTCAAAAAAGGTATTAATTAAATAATTAATAAATAATAATTCTTTAAATTATTATAAGAATATGTTGATAACATTAGTAAGTTTTACATTTTCATAAACACATTTTATATTTAATTCTTTATTGGTATCTTAGACAGTCTTATCTAACATCTTTGAATACAAAGGTGTTAAATCTAGTAGAAGTTTTAAAACATGAAAAATTAAGGTTAGAATTAGGTTAAGAAATATGTACACATTTAATGTCCAATCATGCTTATAATAAAATTAATTCAAAGGGGGATAATATGAAAACCAAACAAAAATAAATAAATTAAATATATGATTTAAACAAAAATTAATAAGACAGTTGAATAGAATGGGTCAAGTGACTATAGACATAAATGAACTTAAGCAAATCATAAAAAAATTAACTTACGGACTAAACATATGGATTCGTTTTTAACATCTTTATAATTAGAAGACCTACGACAACGAATGAAAGTTCACATTATAAATTAAACTCAAAACCTTTTAGTTACAGAATGTTTGATCTCTCCAATCAAGCCAAGACTCATGAGTTAAGAAACATCAATTGGTATGAAACATCAATTTGATTTTAAGTTAAGAAACAAAACTGTTGAACTATTTGCTTCAAAATGTAATTCGAGAATTAAAATATTATAATCTTCCAAGGATTATTGAAGTTTTAAAGTCCTTACAATCACTAACATTAAGATTTTGCTTTTATATTTACATGATACTAAATTATATAAACTTAAACTTGACAATTATATATATATATATATATATATATATAAATCTATAGAACCATTTGATAGCAATTATAATATAAGATTGTTTCTATAAGGTAGAGACATTTTTTAATATTTACATATTTTTCTTTTTTTAAAAAAAAACACTCCATCCCTTTTAGACTATATGACGTTTAAGATTTTAGT
>PYAF01005295.1:224865-254488 GCA_007407185.1 Glycine tomentella | reverse complement strand
TTAAGATTTTAGTATAGGTATTAAAAAATGTAATTAATTTGTTAATTTTTAAAAATATTAGATAACCTTTTAATATATTCTTTATTTTTCTAATTAATGACTATTTTACTCTTCTTATACACTACTCTAACTAAGTATTGATTAAAGATAATCATGAAAAAAATATTTAATACAATATTGATTTTGTAAAACGACATATATTTTGGAAGAATTTTTTTCTCTAAAATGTTATATAATTTACAATGGAGGGAGTATTGTTTAAATTTAAAGCATCTTTGAATATTTTATAATAATTATATATATTTAAATTTAAATCAAAAAATTCAAAGAGAAAAAATATTGTAACATTTTTCTCCAAAAATAGAAAGTGATTTATGAAAATTTAAATATATTATAGAACACTTTTTTAAAACCTTATCCAAACACCTCTGTAATGTTTTTTCAAGAACACTTTCTTTTTTTGAGTATTCATGCAAGTTCATCCTAAAACGATTGGATTTGACTCCTTGAAATTAAGTAAAAGTAAAATAAGTGATATATATATATATATAAGTCGTTTATGAAAAAAAAATCAATAGTTAATATTTCAGTAATTTGTTATTACTTGTGTATGAGCATCTAAATTTAATTATTTATTTTCTCCTCAATAGCTGAGATTACTTATTTTTCGCTCTAAAGTGAGTTATTTAGTTTTAGAAGAGTCAAATTCAAAATTGTGAATGCAAAAATTGAAATTATAAAGAGTTTTATAGGGTGAAATAAAGAGCACCAAACCTTATTGTGGAATTAATCTCTTGTCTGGAGTTAGAGTTTGGCAATGAGGCATTAGAAGACTAATTGTGGAATGTGACTCAGAAGTAGCTATTCAGCTTGTGGAGAAGGGTTGTAGTCCTAAGCATCCTTATAGTAACATGGTTGGGACTTAGAACTTTTGCTACCAAAGAGAATGGGATGTTTGAGTGTACCATGTTTTTTTAGAGGCAAATAATGTGATAGATCAGATAGTAAGTATTGAAGTATAAGTGTGAGATAAAGTCTCATATCGGATAGAAATGAAAAAGTTGAACACCGTATAAGTGAAAAGAAGACCCATAATTATAAGTCTTATGATTTTGAGTTAAAGTGTGATGCCTAATTCACCTATATATTTACTTATGATCCATTAGTGTAAATCTCCCAATGTGATGTTTAATTCATTTGAATAGTTTTATAGTCAATTGTGCATAAACATTTAATTTTTCCAAATATTTTCGGATTAGTTCTAAAATTGTTTCTTAATTTTGTAAGAGGATTAGCTGAACCAAACCTAAAATTACTTTCAATTATTTTTTAGTTCTAAAATTACTTGCGTTAAATCCCATTCATAAAGATAAGAATTTTTGAATATTTTTTATTTTTATTTTGGATAAATTATACAAAACCTAAAATCCACTATTTTGTGTACATATTAGTACGAATAATACATGTAAAGTAATGTGTGAGAAAAGTTTCACTTGTGAAGTGGAAGAGCCACTTGCTTTGCTTTCAGAGTTTGGGGGTGAGGGTTGAAAAGGGAGATTGGTAGCTTACCTACCATTTTGTGAAGCAGTTGGACCCAAAAGTGTTTAGACCTGCTAGTGTCACTAAGTTGGTGTATGTCACATTTCTTTTCTTTCTCTTTATTCTTGAATGGGGCATTAACGTGAGGTCATCATCATCATAATTCATAAACCTAAGGTGTATTGATAAAAGATAACTCTTTGAATATTAGTTCCTATGAAATAAAAATAAAATGTGTTAGAGATTAACGAGGGGAGCAGTGTAACGATAAGCATGGGCATGCATCTTGTGGTTCTTTATTGGTGGATGTGAGACGACAACATTAGCTTTCAATGGTGTTATAATTTGAAAATGATATGAATTTGTTTGTTTTGTGATTCCTATTAGAGAGAATAGTGATTTTTTGGATAATGTATATGGATAAGTTTTTTTAAACTTATTTGTTGAAACAAATATTTATTTTAATAAAATAAATAACTTGTTTTTGTTTAATATGTTTATCTAATCTGTTCCTTCTTAAAAATATTTTTTTTTACTTATTTTAAAAAGTAAATTGTATCTATTTCAAAAAAAATTATATAAAAAATGCTTATTTTAAAATTTAAACAAACCCATCCTATATCACCTTTGCATCATTTAGGATTCAATTAATTTTTCAGCAAAAAGGAAAAGGATTCAATCAATTCTCACAAACCCGAAAGTTTAGCGACAATAAGTTCTGGAGCTTCTTTTTTTTTTTTTTTTTTAATAATAAATTATCCAAATTCTCCCAAACTTTTGTAAATGTTAAGCGCTTTGTATTGCACCTGTACCTTTGCTACTATTTTTTTAGTAAAAATTAGGTGAATTAAGACCTAAAAACTTATTAAAGTCAATCAAAACATGTTTCAAAGCTAAAAGAATGTTTACGTCTACCAAAAAGATGCAAGACCTTCATTAACAATATGACTCAAACTTTATTATCTAGACCAACCTTTGTTAACTCTTTAGTACTAGAATTTGACTGTGAAGAAAATAACAATTTAAAATAAAAATGTATGAATTAATAATCATTAATAAAAAGATTAATGAAATAAATCGTAACACACATATAAGATCACACCCACGAATCCACGATGAAGATTAAAACTCAAAATCATATTACCATTTAAAAACTCATTTGATATAAAATTTAATGATCAACATTTACTAACTCAAAATAAAGCTGATATTTTATACTTAATACTTATAATTTTTCAATTATTTTCTCGAAAACTTCTTGGCAGAACTTATTTCTAATAGAACTCTTGATATTTTGAACACCATTAACTTCTTGTAAATTTGGTTGCACATGCACATTGTTTAGGGTGATTGCTTACAATGAAAAGAAATAGATTGGAGATAGCATAAAAATACCATAATTTTCTTTATTGTTTGAGAGAGAGAAAATAAGAAAAAACAGATTTCTATGACCCAAAAACAATACTTTCTCCGAAATTGAGATACAATAAAAAATGGTCTCTTTTATATCTTTTATTTTTGAAAATTTTAATAATTTTCAACATAAATTAAAACCTTATTAACGTGTCAAGAAAAAATAATAGGGTAATAGAACATTTCTTTAATTGATATAAAAATATTATCATACCATTACTTATTTCTTTTATTTTCTACACATTTAAAGAAGTGAAGAAGACCACTTTTTTTAATTTATTTCTGTTCATTTTAATCTTTTTTTATCCTTCATATTTCTTATATTTCTTTCTAGCTATTTAACACCTAATTTAAACAGAAAATTAAGACAAACTGAATCATTTTCAAAATTTTATGTATCTCTATCACCATCCTTTAAAGACGATCATCACCAAAACACCATAAAGATGAAAACAGTAAAGGCAACTGTAACTGCATTTGCAAAAGACGACGAAGGTGAAAACTTCTGGAGTATGAATATTAGCAATATAAACAGAAAGTGAAAGATACAAAAATTCTGGCATCAATCAGGTAATGTGACGTGTATGTTTTTACGACATTGCTATTATTGCCTACCACATTCTAATTTTAAGCATGTTAAAAATAATAATGTAATTTCATTTTATAGTAGCCTTTATTAGCAGTCAATCCCAAACTAATCATTTACAATTTTGATTATAATAAAAATTTTAGTTCAGAAACTTTTGAATACGCAAATAGTATACAAACTTGGAGGCAAAAATGATTACACAATGGTTATAAAATGGAGAAAATCTAAGTTATCAACTAGGGGTACCCTGACTCTTGCCTTGTTGAACTGCCTCTAGACATTCCTTGGCCCGATGAACTTTGGACTGGAGGTAGAAACTCCCATTCTTAGCATTATTCTCAAATAAATTGTCATATTTCTGCAAGGCAAGAAATATTTTTAAAAAACTATTACAACAAGAAAATTTTAGCTCCTTTGAAGTGAAAAGGGTATACTTCAGCCAAAAAAAAGTGCAAAGTTATAACCATTAATTGAAAAATCAAATGGATTTTACTATCATAATATTATAGGGTTAATAGCGTTGTTTTTCGTCCCGTAAAATTGACAATTGTTGGTTTTTGCCTGTCTTTGAAAACTCCTTTACTTTTCGTCCCTATATTAACTAAATATCCAGACTTTCGATCCCTCGGTCTAATTTTGTTAAGTTACTGTACCGTACAGTTATTTGGTGAACTTTCTAACCAACATCCTATAGTCATGAAACACACAGATTTCACCTACCTTGTTAGATAGATCATCAAAAAATTGTAAAGTAACTTAACAGAGTGAGACTGAGGGACAAAAGCAAGTATGTAGAAAATACAGGGCAAAAAATGGGGGGGGGGGGGGGTTTAAAAGTTAGGGACAAAAACCAAAAAATGGTAATTTTATAAGGACAAAAAACATGATTAACCCTCATATATAATGCATAAGCTTTTATCATATATTAGCTATTGATTTTCCAATTAAAGGCTTTAACAGTGTATTTTATCCTCCAAAATGCATTCCCCGCTTTAGAAGTGCTAAATTCGAAAACAAATGGGTAATATACCCACAACAAAGATGATATACTAACCTTGATAATCTCCTCCCAGGGAGTTTCCTCGGTAACACCTAGAATCTGTCGAGCCTCTTGCTCCGTCATCACCTTGCTAGCTCTGCGGATAGTATTTTGAATTGTCTCTTGCGCAACACCATTTTTTGAGGCATCTGGAATAACATAATGTTAAGAAAATGAGAAGATCTAGAGCCACTGCATTGTTGTGTCTGTGTGTACAGAGTGAGAGAGAAAATTGGCCAAGACATTGTGTGAAAAAAGAACAAAGGTAAGTGTATCATAGTAAAGAAATCAAATATTTGGCAAAGACCATGGAATTAAGGAGAAAATGGAGGAACTATTTTGTAAACTATTTCCCGTCAAGTATCAGATGTTATATTGGGATGTTTGGGGACCTAAGCTGTTCAAAAAACGATGTTATACTATCAGACTTCAACAAGAAATAGTTTAGCTTGCTATCCACATTAACCAAATCTAAAGAAAAAAAATAATGTCTAATGAATGAAGGAAAGGCAACTTCCAGCTCTTTAATGAACAAAGGAAATAAAAAAAAATTCTAAAAAATAAAGGAACCAAGTTGATAAGTCACACCATGAAATGAAACTACAGAAGTAAGTGATAGAACAGATGCTTAGGAAAACAACTAGTGTCTCAAAACTCGGTTTGGATACTGCCTAGATTTAAGTTGATCTATCAGCTGGGAATGCTCATAAAGTATACCACAGTACAAAGTCAGACCTTACAATATCTATAGATTTAAGAAAGCCTATAATAAAGTCCCTTATAATATATCCACTGTAAATTTTTGCAACATGAGTGCAGCATATATTCAAATGAATATCAATATGTTTAAGGCAATGGAAAATCTTCGGACATGTAGAGGTGTAGGTATAACAAAGGATTGCGACATGCAGGGCACACATGATTAGTTTGTAGCCCAACGCAGTGTTGTTAAAATCGCGATTATAATCGTGAAATCGCACGATTCCACGATCCGTGCGGCGTCCAACGATCTGGATCGTGAGTGGGATCGACGGTGAGTGAAATCGGAGTGGGATCGCGATCTTGATCGTAGGATTGTGTGATCGGCGATCCCGAACGATCCTCGACGTGAGTTTTAAAACTTAAAACTTACCTTCTCTATTGCGCCACCACCTCCGCACCTGTGCGACTGCGACCACCTCCTCTACGACTGCGGCCACCTCCGCTGCGACTGCGACCACCTCCGCTGCTGCGCGACGCCCTCCCCTGCGCGACGACATCCTCTGACGACCCCTGCACCGTCGACCTCCCCTCAGGTTAGCTTGGTATCTTGCTCAAATTGGAGAATACAGATGGTTGACAGAAAATGGCGCAGCAAACCAGTAGAAGAGAGAGAAGAGAAGTAAAACAGCCGTAAACCAGGAGAAGAGGAAAAGAAAAGAGAAGAGGAGAAGAAAAACGGCCGTAAACTAGGAGGAGAAGAATAGAAGAGTTTTGTAATTTAGGTCTAAATTGCTTTCTGTACCCCCTTTTTATCTTTCTGCAGTTCATATTATATTTTTTAAATGGGCTTTTGACTTGTAATTTAGATAATTGCTATTTACAGTCTTTCCGTATCCACTTTTTTCTTTCTGCACTTTCATAGTAGGATCTCGATCCGATCTTACGATCCCCGATTTACGATCTTTCATCCCCTCCCCCGATCCTACGTAAAATTACGATCTTAACAACCTTGGCCCAATGCACAATAAGTTGTTGACAAAAGACATGATCACATGGCATAGAACAGAATTCAGTATTGACATCCAACTCCTCCTTGGATCTCATCATCAAAAAGCTTGCTTGCAGCCATGGAAGAGTCCACATCGTGTTTCAGAATGATTCCGGTATCATTGAAGAAATATACGGTTATGGCACAAAGTGAGAGGGTCATTTTTAACCATATATGTCTTCAACAACATCTCAATGACCTTCTTAAATGTCTGAATCATTCTGAAACACGACATGAACTCTTCCATCGCTGCAAGCAAGCCAGTAACAAAGAGGGTCATTTCTAACCATAAAGGGATCTCTTGGTATTGAGATTCCAAAGATGGAAATGTTGAATGTCAACACTGAATGCTACTCAGTGCCATGTGATCATATCTTTCATCAACAATGTATTGTGTGTTGGTTGCAAACTAATCATGTGTGTCATGCGTGTCGCAATCCTTTGCCGTCAATCTAGCCTTGTATTGATCTAATGTCCCATCAGATTTACACTTCACTGTGTATATCCCTCTGCACCTTACAACTTTCTTATCTTTGGGTTTATCAACAATCTCCCACATTGAGTTTCTCTCTAATGCCTCTCTCTTGATTCATGGCTTGAACCCAATTTCTGTCTTTCAATTCTTCCTAGACTAGTGCAGGTGTTTTGATTGCATCAATGGCTGCAATAAAGATTCGATTCTGGACAGCGATGGTCAATACAAACAAAGTGAGAAATAAAATACTTTGCACATGATCTCTTTCCTATCCTCAAGGCAATAGGCATATCATCAGTAACTTTCTCAGTATCATTATCATCGTCAGAGACATTTACCTCTGGTTTAGACAATTGAATTTGCTGTGGGATAAAAGTGGGTTTCTCTCCCCTTTGATATTTTTGTCCAAAGAATCGATCTTGCTCTTCTGCTACATTATTATCTTTTTCTACATCTTCATTGTGGTCTTCCCCGTGCTTCCTCAAGATTAGTGTGTTGGACATCCTACAAGGACAAAAGAGGTAGTGACCCTAAGATAGACTCGGCTACTAGTATACTCTCCCCCTGAAGCTGAAGCTGATGGCTAACAAGGAAGGATTCTATTTAATGAAAGGTGACATCCATTGATACAAAAACTCGACAACTCTGAGGATGATAGCACTTGTAACCCCCCCGCCAAACACACACACTCTTTTTTAATTTAAAGGGTAACCAATAAAAACACACTTGACAGCTCTTGGGTCTAACTTACCACGATGGGGACTATGAGAATGGACAAATGCAACACACCCAAACACATAACATGAGAGACTTAACAGTAGGGGAAAAGGAGAGAATGACAACATGTGTTCAACTGGACTAATACCTTGCAAGAAACAAGTGGGTAGCCTACTTATGACATAGGTGGCAGTTAGGAAAGCTTCTTCCACAGTAGACACTGGGAACAAACATTTGAAAGAGTAGAGCTCTAGCAACTAAGTAGTTTGCAATTCTTTTGCTCTGCAACCCCATTTTGTTGGGGTGGATTGACATATGTGAGCTCATGATACCCTGATTGTATCAAGGACAGATTGGTAGCCAAAGGTTATACCTGAATATATGGTCTTGATTATGGAGATACCTTCTCTCCTATGACTAAAATCTCTACCATTTGCCTACTTTTTGCTATGGCTACTATTTGTCAATGGCCACTTCATCAGTTAGACATCAAAATGCCTTTCTGCATGGTGAGTTAGAGGAGAAGATTTACATGGAGCAACCTCCTGCTCAAAGGGAGTATGGGTTGCTCTAAAAGGATAAGGGAGATACCGAAATCTCTGGGTATTGTGACGCTGATTCATTGGACGGATGCTCCAATGACAGGTAATCTACCACTGGATATTGTATATCGCCATTAGAGTGAACATTATCTCTTGGAAGAGCAAGAACAAAATTTTGTTGCTCGGTTTAGTGCAGGAGCAAAATATTGAGCTATGGTCATTGCAACTAGTTAGTTAGTGTGGATTAAGCAACTCCTTCAAGAGTTAAATTTATGTGAAATTCAGAAAATGAAGCTGTATTGTGACAACCCGGTAGCTTTTCACATTGCCTCTAATCCAGTGTTCCATGAAAGAACTAAACATATAGAGATTGACTGCTATTTTGTTCGGGAGTTTCTGTCCAAAGAAATTAGTGCTGAATTCCTCAGTTCCAATGATCAACTTGCAGATATCCTAACCAAGTCTTTGAGAGGAAATGAAATTCAGTTTATGTTCCAAGCTTGTAGCATACAATTTATGTTCTCCACTTGAGGGGGAGTGTAAGATAAATTTATATTTCGAATTAGTATATCTTATAAAAGGATGTTTTTGCCTTTTTCCTCTGCTGTAACTTTCTATCATAGGGATACAGCCTGTAGTCCCTTTTTTGCCCTACAGTACTTCTGATTTGGCATTTATATATGAATACATATATGAAGCTGAGTGAAGATTTGAATTACTCAAGCTCTTTAGCATCTAATCGCTTTTCTCAAGTGGCTTGTCAAACAACACTTCAGAGAACAATTGCAATGATCTAGAAGTTGACTAAGAAGCATGTTAACCCTCTCATCAGCTCCTCACAATATGCTACTCAACTTTTGTGAAACTAGGATTTCATTCAACACTGGCTGAAGGAGAGGGCATCACTTACCATAGTATGCAAATTAATTGCATACAGAACTTTCCTTTGCAATAATTTGAACTTGTCAACTTTATTAGCCCCCAAGAAGCCCATAACATCCCCTGCAACCCCTTGGCAAAAGGGGGAAAAAAACATAGCTCCTACAACGGACTTGGCTACTAATTCTAAAAATATGTAGAAACCAAATATCTGGCACTCAAGTAATAAAATTAATTTGGCGTTAGAAAATAATTTAAGCAACATTTGCACACGGTATATATCCAAAGAAACAAACGATAGTAAATAAACCAAACACCTGGTAAAGAGAGAATTGAATAGCAAATTAGCATGAAATTATGTTTGTCAAACAAATCACAAATCTATTCAGAATCGCAAAATCTGAAAGGCTTACTAGTAAGCGCTTGACGATATGCCTGAACAACTGCTCTTGCCAAGATTCCTCCACCCATCACAATCAAGTTTGCGAGAATCTTAGCAGCCTGCATAAACAATCCAATTAAAATTTTGCAAGAGAAAAGGACCATTCCGGAAAATTTATCATACAAAGACCATTTACAGATACCAGATTAAACCCCCTTCTTCAAAAATCACCTCAATCAATACTTTCTCTTTTTTTTTTTTTTTTTTTTATGTTCCCTTATGATTCATACATCAAAACAATTACCCCTAATCTATGTCTTGAAACCACGACACCCCCAATAAACTGAGCTATGGCAACACAGAAATCATAACTTATTTATACAATTTTAAAATAAACCAATTAGGTTGGCTACACAAAAAAAAAAAAATAATAATAAAAAATAAAAAAAATCGAAGCACGCTATTAAAATCGTACCTCTAAACCTTACGAGACAATAGAGAAAAATCAAAAGAGAGAAATTTTTAATTCCCTCTACGCACAGAATCTAAACAGCAAAGAACGCATAAATTTCCCTTTCCCTTGAAACCCAGCAAAAAAATTGACAGAAGAAACAACAAAGAGACAAAGAAAGGTACCATAGCTAGAGAATCAGCAAAATGAACCCCTTTCTAATCCACAAGCTTGGATTTGTCTTCTCTGCGAATGAGAAAATATAGAGCTACGGGACCCAAAATTGAGTTAAAAAGAAGTGACTTGACGTGTGGGTTTTAAAGACGAAGAAGAGAATATCAATCTTTTGCTACAACAAATGCTGCATGGGGAAAGGTGGCGGCAATGGCGAATGCTAGGGTTTCAATTTGGGAACTGTTGGAGCTATTCTCCGATTCAAACACAGTACGATTTTGTTTAGAAAATTCTGGAACCGGTACAATTACTAAACTAGACATAATGGTAGTTACAAAACTAATAATGACAATAAATTAATGATGCTAAATTAGAAAGTTGATCTCCTTAAATAAAATAAAATAAAACTATAATTATTATATGAAAAAATGTTTACTGATTAATGCCTACCATTTGTTAATTATTTTCTTACATATATATATATATATATATGTCCTTCGATTTGCATAAATTTAAGAAACAAAACAATACAAAATTATTTGTTTTATGTTTGTTTTTAAAAAGACTTACGCAATAAAACAAAACAAGTGGGATAACAAATAACAAAAACGTAAAATCTTGTTTGAGACTAAAATCTTGTTACATTATTCTACTGGTATTAATTCCAATAAAGTAACTTGAATACAGTGTGTTTGTGCTCATTGCTCATGCAAGCTCGTTGTACAAAAACAATGTGATCTATGACTTGAATATCGTATCTGGTGAGTAAAAACTATTACATGACTGTCTGGATGTGATAAAAGACTAAAATTCTCTCATTCTATGACTTAAATATAGTATCAGATAAGTAAAAATTGATATATGGCGTTTTGGATATGATAAAAGACTAAAATTCTCACATTCTATGACTTCAATTCAATAGCAGTAGCTAATTTTAAATTAACCCATTTAACTAGCATTTTAACTAGCATAAATTATAATAATGATTTATTTAGAGACCAAACATGTTTGTTTACTAAATTTGGTTGACCTAATGTGCAAAAAACGAAAATAGAAATTTATATTTCAAAGATCATATTCAGACATTGAGAGTTGTTCAACAAAGGTTATAGGTTTTATGTATGTGTGATTGAGCTTAAAAAAAGTAGACTAGATCAGTATTGTCAACTCGTCGTGCCCTGTATGTGGCTTAAAGGTTGGCAGGGCGGACCTACGCAGGCTGGTGGGTTGAATATATATCCAACCCTTCAATTTATAGTGGAGTTCTGCTTCCTACACCCATTTTTTAATATACTCATTATATATTTTTTTTATTTTCAACTTTACCCTTATACGGATCGACAATATGTAAGAGTCATATAGATTGACAATCCATATGACTCATACGGATTGCTGATTCATATGAGTCATATAGATTATCTCATACAGATTACCGATCCGTATGAGTCATATGGATTGGTAATCCATAGCAATCCGTAAGAGTCATTTAGATTGTCAATCCGTATGAATCATACGGATCGGTAATCCGTAAGAGTCATATAGATTGACAATCCATATAACTTTTACTGATCAGCAATCCGTATGACTCATACGGATCAGCAATCTGTATGATTCATACGGATTGACGATCCGTAAGAAATCAAATGGTGTATGTCGGTATGCAATTTACAGATTTCGAGAAGGACAAAATCGGTATTACACTGTGCATGTTGGGTGTATTAGAAAAATGACTGGTGTAGAAAGTTAAACTCTTTATAGTAGGTTGACAGACAATCGGTTAAGGCCCAACCCACATTGTCATCCATACTAAATCTTAAAGGTTTAGTTTCTCATGAAAAAAATATGTTAAGTGGAAAAGAATATAAGTTGTATTTGGATTTTTTTTTCTTATTTCTCTCTTTTGCGATAACAAAATTGAAAAAAAAAGAAAGCAAAATCTTTTTTTTTTCTCTTTATGCAAAGTTGACATATCAAATATATACAATTTAGATAAGATATTTTTATATATAAGAATGAGATGATTAAATTTTGATCGTTTAACCATGTATGGAAGAATTAAATTATACCGATGTAACTTTGACAATTATTACAACATTTTTATAACTTGATATAAAATGTAATTTTTATTTCTTTAAATTATATTTACATATTACCAAGATCGTCTATGTTAAATTTTGTCAAAATTGAACAACAAGAAAGTAATCAAATAATCCATATTTTAGTATATTTTGAATTTTTTATATTACGTCGATTTTAATTTATATGAACGAGGTAGAAATAAGAAATTTTTTATATGTGATTTATGAGAAATGAACTTTCAATCTATTGTTCATATATATCACATATGCAAAATTTCATGTTAATTTAAAATCATTTGTTACCTTATTCATATGAATTAAAATTGACATAGTATAAATATTTTAAAATATACTAAAATATGAATTATTTGATTATCTCCTTGTTGTTGCTTAATTTTGACCAAATTTGACATAGTGGATCTTATTAATAAGTAGATATAATTCAACTAATTGAATCAATAAAAATCGCATTCTATATTAAGTTATAAAATAATATAATAGTTGTTAAAGTTACACAAGTATAATTTGATATATATATATATATATATATATATATATATATATATAATATGAATAACATAGTTACGTACAAGACTATTCTATTTTATCCTAAAAGATTGAAAAGATATTGAGAATGGGTTCTCTCCATTGAAAATTAATATGAGAAAATAAAGTACTTTCATCTCATCCATTGATAAATTTTATACACAACTTTATTATTTTTTATAAATAAATTAAATAATTTTAATTATTCAGATCTCATGCTAGTGAAAATGCCATTGACAGAAGATCTCAAACTAATTTTATCAGTCAAAATCCTCTTTCTACTATATTGTTTTTTTAATGATAATAACTATTGGTACTTGTAATGACTTAAAAAATATTTTTTCTTTTTTTAACCCATCCAAACCATTTAATCTACCTTTACATAATGCACATTATCTGACTAATAACATTGCATGTTAAAAATGATATTAATGAATTTTCCATCACCAGCCACTTTGGCATCATAATTTGCGGTTAGACCATCCTCACTCAATTCACCCAATGAACTTTTGAAAGATCCAAGCGTACCATCATAAAGGGTAGTTGCACATTGCACAATGGCTGGTGAAGGATTTGTCTTCATCGCTTCTTTTAGGAATATTTGGGACTCTAATCCCTTGTTTAGTCCACATTCAAAAATCAACTTGCAAAGCTCAACACTATCTTTAGCCCCAACAATTTGAGGTTCGGCTTTGAGAACTTGAAGGCACCTAGCTTGTCCACTCCAGCCTTATCGAATAAAGATTCATACAAGCTTGTGCATAAGGTTGGCAAAAGGAGCATGAGAAATGAGGATCAAGGAAAGGGTGAATGACAAAAGGGAAAGTGTAGAAGAATTCATTGTTGTTGTTGTGGAGAAATAGATGGTGAATTTGAGGTCATTTTGTCTTGCGGAGATGATATGTTGTTAAGTATTATGGGACTCTTTATAGTCACTAAAAAAGCCAGTTTTAGTGTTTATTCTTATTTTTAGATGTGGAAATTTGATTGTGTCCACACGAAGGCATGCTAACCCTTGCCATTTAAGGTGTGATATATTGCCCATTATTTATCAATAGTAATCTCGGAGAACGATGAATACTCCAAAATTGAAATACTAATTAATTAAAGTAGGTAGTCTAATTTTCTTGTACACCTATATAGATAGATTCTGTTGTGGGAAATAAAAGATTTTTCCCACCGTGCGAGAAGAAATGTGGACTGTTGGATGACATGTGGTGATTAAAATTTGGACTGGCTAACCTGCTTTGAGGATAATTTCTCTTGTACATCATCCACATTTCTTTTGCACAGTGAGAAAAATCTTTCCTTTCCCATAGTAGAACCCGTCTGCATATATCTCAACCTTGTGATCTTTGTTGCGAAACAGTGCTAACTTGATGTAGACCCAAAAACTCGAGACTGTATTGTATTGCTTCAAATTTAGTTCAAGTCTCAGGGGATTTGTGTGCCCCCCCAAAATGGTATTTTTTACTTGCAAGTGACTCATCAATGATGATATGATCTAATGATTTGTTATGATGCTTTTTCAGTTGTTATCAGTAGAGGTTGTTTTTGTTAGTTTGACAAGTGTTATAATGCTGACCATGGTAATGATGCCCTTGGGCAACGTCAATGTGACTGTTGTTTCATGAGAGTGTGACTCTGATCCTAAGCCCTTATCCACTGACCCTACCTTCCTTCTTACCATCCTAGTCCTAGAGTAGTGATATGGGTATTAGTATTATAATTAGGAGACTTGACCGGGGACGTGACTTGATAATAGTATTTGTACTTATGAATTGGATATTATACACATGTATACTTCTATGTGGTCCAAAATTCTTAATAAGAAATTAATTGTCATGTTTCGGTTTCATTTGTCATGAGACTGGAGACATGGAATATAGAATTTCTAACAGAAAATGAAAAATAGAAATCCTTTCTTTCTAATAGAAGCACACGACTTAAAACCAAAAACCTTCAAACCTTACAAAGTCACCAAAATCACAACACCATTGTATCAGAGTAGCATAGATAATGCATTGAGCAGAGGAACCAGTTTTTTACAATGCCTAAATCAAAGTACGCAGATAAATATTTTAGCATCACAACTGGTTATTTACACAAAGAATAAAGCCACAAAAGATGCAATGCACATATTTGATTGAAGGAAAAAAAAAAATAGCTAAGAGAAAAAAGACACTTGCTTTGTCTCTCGAAAATTACACACATTCTATTCTTTCCAAAAGAGCTAACCTTGCCACAAAAAAGATCAAATAAGTTTTTGTACTTAATGCCTCAATCAATTCAATTCCCATTCCTATAATCTGATCAAACACCATTTCCTTTTCCATCTTTCATATCTAAGTAACCCCTCATCTCAGAAAGAACCCCCAATTTTTTGGCGCACCTCCTTTGATGCAACATAGCTTCTGCTTTCAGTTACAGTTGAATTGGCAAGGACCTCGGACCCGATTTCCCAGCTTTCACTTCTTCCCTCACTTGAGTACCTTGCTTCAGATCGAATTGTTGGGGCCCGGCAATCTGAACCCAAAACTGAATCAACTTCAGATGTATTATGGGGAGGTCCATTGCTCCCTCTGCTCCGAATGTCCTCGTCAATTTCTTCAATATTCCGACGCTGTGATATCTTTAACAGGTCTTCACCTATATCTAGATCATCTTCAACTTTAGAACGAGGATCTCCACCACCCAGATCTGGTTCAGGTTCCCGGGAAATGACCGGAGGGGATGGCCTCGGTACCTCCTCTTGAACAAAAGCTCGGAAATTGTTCCTTGAGGGCTTCACTTTTGTACAAAATACTTCTAGGAAATTGTTTAAACAACCCAGGTTGTAAACATTGATCCTGTTATCGGCTCTGTAGCGGAAGTTCTCATAGGTAGTCTGCAAAACATGTTATAATCACCCAGGTGGTGAAGATATTCTTGAAACACAAGGGCTCTTAAGAATCAAAGTTTCAGAAAATAAATCAATATTATTATAAGCTATGTGTATATAGAATATGGTTTTCTATAAAATTTGGCCTTTTTTCTTCCATACTATGGAAAGCAACTGAAAGGGATGCCTTTCATCTCGCATCTTGGTACAAGCGAATCAGGCTTACACTATTAATGCAGTTTGGATTGAGGGAAGAACACACAGAATTACCAACCTTGTGAGATTTAAAATTACTATTTGTTTGGATGAAAGGAAAAGTATGAGGGACAAAAATGAGTTTAAGATTCTAAAATTATCTTCTCAAAATTTATTTCCTTTCCATTGCCTGATTTTTGGCGACCTTCAAGTACAACCATCGAGTATTTTTTAATGTCCAGTTTTACTTCATCATTTTGTCCACATCCACCCAACATGAAGTCATAAACTAGATTTTCTATAAATAAGGAACCTGGTGAATTTAGAAAATTAAAATATTTTTTAGAGAGTGGTTCCAATTTAATTTCACTGAGGAAAATTCTACTAATGCTTTTTTATTCACGTAACCAGTTAGTCTTCAGGTACAATGAACAATAAGATAAACAAGATATTATATTCAGAAATGTAAAAGATATCAACTGACCTGATTTGTGCCAATAAGGTACAAATGAAAGCCAGTTAGTCCACCGACAAACCACAAAGAGATGAAACAATATGCCATTAATATAACAGATGCAGGGGATTCTTTCATTGCCTTCCAAACTGTCCCGTTATAATGATCCATCAGAACCTTGATGTAAAAAGCTGAGATGGAAAACACATAGATACATAGAATAGTTGCTGAAGAAACAAACAGAAAGAAGTAACGGTAGTTCCTCTGCAAATTGGAAAAGCCATAAACAAATAAATAAATTACAAGAAACACGTAAGCAAGCCAGGAACATCAATCGAACAAAGCAGTTATCATAACATCAAGAACATGATCAATGCCAACTATCATACCAGCCCAATACATTGGCCCACCCAAGGGCAATGGTGATCAAAACGTTCAACACAATTGTTGCAAATGGAGCAATGCGAACAACGAGGAGGACGATACAGCATACAAGTGTCACAATATTTCACCTTCACAGAATGTCCATTTACCATTACTTCTTTTGTTCGAGGGAACTGAAGGCTTGGAGTTTGGCGTCCCCCAATATCAACAGAAACTGAAGTGTCATAACGGAACTCTTCCTCTGGTGGATGTAAATTCCTTGGGATAACGCCCGGATCACGAGAGGAAGTAAGAAAGAGAAGAATCAACACCTATAAACATAAATATTAGGATTATATTGCATCAAGGCCTGGGAATCAGAAAGGAATAAAGAAAATCAATATCTTAGCAACAAACAAGGCGTATTCCTAAGAATGATGGTTAAATGAAAGAAAATGTGATCACCAAAAAGAAAAGAAAACTTATCAATAGAATCATACATTTTTTTATGCTATGCCATTGACTTAGGATAAAGTTGTGTGCATCTGAACCTCTTATTGGGTTTTCCCAACACACCCTCTCAAGCCAATAAACCCAAGTCCCACATTGACTAGAGATGTTGTCAAGATAGAGTATATAAGTGAAGACAATCCTTATCCTTTAAACTAGCTTTTAGGATTGAGCTAGGCCCAAACACACGTTCTACAATGGAACCTATCCTAGATCCATTAATGGACCACCTACCATATTATCCACACACCAAGCCAAAAGTGTATGGACATGAGGGGGTGTATTGAGAAAAATCACATCGGCTAGAGATAGTGCCAAGATATAGTATATAAGTGGGGGGCAACCCTAACCCTATGAACTAGCTTTTGGGGTTCAGTTAGGCCCAAACCCACATTCTAATACCTCTCTATTAAGATTTTTTTTTTCTTTTTTCAAAGAAGGTAACAAGATAAAATACCATCTAGTTTTATATCAGTATAATAAATCATTGTTGCTTTGAAGTTAATCTATTCTAAGTATCTAAATCATATTTTTCCTTGTTCATGAATAAATTGACTAATTAAACTCACGCTTTTCATAATCAATTTGATCCCCTAATTGGATCACACACTTTAAAAGATCACTTGGATTGAAGGAAAAATCTCAGATTTGTCCATGATTTATTTATTTGTTTATTCCATCCGGAAAATCTCATTTCTTACAGGCAAAATGGATTTGTTTCATTTTATTTATAACCTCAACAGCAGTAGTTTTGTGTAATGCATCGCTCTTTACTAATTGTTTGAAGAAGCCATGGCTCAGGAGTCAGTATTGGCTCATAAAAGATATACAGGAAGGTGGATGGGATTGATTATGGATCCTTATCCTTTGTGGTGCTTATCACAGGAAAGAATTTTAAACTTTGGACTCAGGTTATAAAGAATGACAAGTGTTTCAATGGAAAAATACAAGGGTTTCAAGCATGATCATCTGGTGAATCTGTCTACATGTGGGAATTCAGTTCTGCCCGCTTTTGGGTGAAAGACTTCCTTAGCAGGTTTTGCAATTGCTAACTAATCCTAATTTCAATCTTGACCTTACTATATTTTTCCTCAGTTTATTCTAATTTTTGTTTAATTTGTTCCCTCTCTGCAAGATCTCCTATCTGTACATTTTCAATGTACGTGGTATGACCTCTTTTACATTTTTTTTTTATCAGCAAAGATAATATATATATATATATATATATATATATATATATAAGAGAAAGAAAAAACACAGTACAAGATGTACTGCTGTAATTACAAACTAGCAAAATCAAAACAGAACTAAGATGGCTTTACACAAAAAGCCAGTGGAGTTCTGCCTGATCACTAGAACAAAAGGAGAAAACAGACTAAACCCTCCCCATAGACACAAAACTATCTCTCAAGTTGCTAGACCAGTGATGGAAAGGGATATCAAATCCTGACTCCAGGTTCCTAAGCCAAGACCAGCAAAAAAATATAGCATCCTCCAACAATTTCCGACCATTAAATGATTCATTATGGAAGAGAATCTGGTTTCTATGGTACCAAATGCACCATGTCAGAGCAGTCCACCAGGTTAGCCACCTAAGTAAACTGTTCCCGCGTAAATGACAGAAAGAAAATTGTCTAAAATGTTCTTTTGGGACAAACGAGTAGACCCCAACAATGTTTACCCATGCCCTTGACTCCCACCACAAAGGCAGAATTCTAGGGCAGCTAAAGAAAAGGTGTGATGTGTCTTCCTTGAGGCTGCTACAGAAAGGACATGTGATATCAGTTATCTCCATGTTTCTTCTACTTAGATTTTGCTTCGTAGGCAGCCTATCCTTCATTAATCTCCAGGCAAAGCATGATACTTTGAAAGGGATTTTTAGCTTCCACAGATTCTTGAACACTTCATCTTGCTCTTGACGATCCTCCTCCCTGTTAAGCAAGCAATAAGCGCTCTTCACTGAATAAATTCCACTAGAAGCTCCCACCCATACCCATGAGTCTGGTTGTTGCTCAAAATCTGTCAGCCCCTGTACTTCCTCCAGAAATTTTATCACCAGTTCAATTTCACCCTCCATGAATGACCTTCTCCATTGGAATTGCCATTCCCACCCATCCTGAATCAGAATACCCATATGCTGAATGAGGTGTTGCTGTTGTAGTGAAATCTGATGTAATCTAGGATATTTGTCCTTCAAAGGTATCATGTCCTCCATCCATCTATCTTCCCAAAAAAGTACTTTAGCACCACAACCAACCTTCCATCTAGGTCCTCTAGAGAACCATCCACCTATCTCTAAAGAATTAAAAGATAGACTTAGATCTCGCCACCATAAGGATTCTGTAGACAGCCTCCTTGTCTCATCTAGGTTCCTCCAACCTCCATATTTGGACTCCAAAATCTGTACCCACAAGGCATCCGGATGATGGAATAAATTCAATCGCCATCTTCCCAGCAAGGCCTGATTGAAACTCTCTAATTTCTTAATGCCCAGCCCCCCCTTTTCCTTTGGTAGGCACACAGATTCCCATCTCACCCACGGAATTTTCTTCTGCTCAGAGCTACCACCCCACAAGAACCTCCTCTGCAGACTCTCCAATCTAGATATAACTTGCTTCGGCACCCTGAAAAAAGAAAAGGAAAAAAATAGGGATCGAATTAAGAACAACTTTAATCAGAGTCACCCTCCCCCCAAATGATAGGTATTTTTCTTTCCATATGGACAGTTTCCTCTCACACTTTTTAAGTATAGGCTCCCACGTCGTACAACGCCTCGGGTTCATCCCAATAGGGGTACCCAGGTAAGAAAAAGGTACAGACATCACCCCGCAGTTTAGGAAACTGGCAGTTGCAGATACCCACTGATCATTCATCCCGAATGCACCAAAACTGCACTTATTGCAGTTTAACTTCAGACCCGAAACCAGCTCAAAACTCTTCAACATCACCCTTAAAGCTCTAACATTTTCTTTGGATGCTGTCCCAAAGAAAATAGTGTCATCAGCATATTGAAGAATGCTAATATCTACATTATTCCTCCCCACCTTGAAACCATCATACAAATTCTTCGCTTGAGCTTCCCTTATCAGCCCCGTTAGGCCTTCCGCTACAATGGTGAACCTCTTTTACATATAACTGTTTTCTAATCACAATAATTTTTGTTCATCAAATATTTATTTCTTCAATTTGTAAACTACTGTTAAAAGAAAAATTTAACAAAACAAAAGATGGCACATGAAATATAACTGTAGAAATGCACTAGATTGGAAAGCTTCTCCTTTGACCAAAATTGTTTTCCTCTCCCTCTTTTGTCTTGAGCTTCATCAGAAACCATCTGACTAAACCCCTTCAACCTCATGATTTTCTCTGACCAAGCCCATGCTTCATGAACTCTTTTTTCCTCGTGTTTTGTACTTGGAACCTCACCCCCCTATGAGTTAATTGTGCCTTAGATTGATGGTGATCATGTGTCTAGACCATGACTTTATTAATGAAGAATGCCATTAATTTTAGTGTTTTTATTTTATTTTATTACTTTAGTTTTGAGCATTTATTTGTGTGTAATAAATAGTTATCTTGTATCCTACAACTTTGGCATTGTGGGGATAAATTACGGAAATGGGCATTTTTTAAAAAAATTACCATAATGGTTATTTTTAAAAAATTACCAAAATGGGTAAATCGTACTTTGAAATCGTATATCAAAGTACGATTTCACTTTAAAAAAATAATTCTCTAAGAACTGAAATCGTATGCAAAAATACGATTTCAGTTTTTTTTCTGATTGAAATCGTATGCAAGGGCACAATTTCTATTTTTTTTTTCTTTTTAAAAATCTGAAATTGTATTATGGTGCACGATTTCAGTGTAAAATTTTTCAGAAAAACAAAATTGTGCATTGAAGCACGATTTCTTCAAAGTGAAATCGTACTTCAAAGCACGATTTACCCATTTTTGTATTTTTTTTAAAATTTACCCATTTTGGTGCAAGAGCCCCTTTGTGGCCATCCCTCACTATCTAGCACTTTCCCGGTCAACTACTCCACACCACTATCTGGGATTGACAACTATGAGGCTGACACAAATAATTGTCTACTTATGAGAGGAAGTATAGCAATGAGAATATGAATGGGGAACCAAGAGGAATATTTAGATGAGACAGTAGTAACTAGTAAGCAAGTTCTGTATAAAGAAATAACACTATTTTAATCTGGAACGTGGGGCATACAAAATGTCAAGTCTCAGGTAAGCAAAAGTATAAAAGCATCAAATGACAAAGAATGGAAACACTATTAACTTACATAAATATTAAAGAGAACTGCCACCACCAAAATAGCATATCCTGCATTATATGAAGAAAATTCATGCCGTAGATGCCTTGCTACAAATACACAAAAGACGATAACTGGAACAATGATCAGCAACAAGGTGACAAGCAGTGACTTAGCGTCCGGTCCAAATATCAACCTTCCTCCAAATAGGAATTTCTGCATAAAATTAGGAGAAAAGTTTGAAGTGATATAAGATTGTAATTTTATAACAGAAAATAGTCAATTAAATAATAACACTACTGAAATTAGCCAGTAGCATGAACAAATTTAGTAAAGGCTACATTTCAGAAGGATAACCTTACTACTTTGTATTGGGAAAACCCATGGCCCAAACTCAAATTCTAAGATGATATCAAAGTCTATCGTATATATGTTGTTGGGTCTACACCATATTATCCACACTCCAAGCCTAATAGTGTTGGGCGTGAAGGGTTGTATTGGGAAAAACACAAGTCTCACACTCTCACATAGACTAATGATAGTGCCTGAATAGTTTATAAAATGGGGGGACAACCCTCATCCTATGAGCTAGTTTTTGGGACTGATTTAGGCCCAAACCACATTCTAAGACTCTGATATAATTTTTTCGTTGGCATTAATTTGATTTACCCTTATCAAATAAGGAAACAAAATAAAATTAGAAACAATGTCTAAGATTGATTCCACAATTAGAAAATTGATTATTCCACAATATATTCTAAAGATATTCTAAGATGCACAAAAGATAGTTTAAGATAATTTCTAGGTATTCAAACAACTTTTAATGAAAGCTGAGAAATATTAATTCTTTTCCAATTATCATTCTTAAGATGGAATTTTTGTTACTTTCTTCATAAAAGAATTTACGGTGTCCTCGTTCTTCTAATCATAGTCACTCAAAGTGGTGTCTTACATTTATTGACGATCATACTTAGTCGGTTTAAATATAAAATAGTTATCTATTTATTAACTTTCATTCTATGATTCAAGCAATTTCATACACATTCAAATTCTGCACAATAATAATGGGACAGACTATCTAAGTACTACAGCGGGAGATTATCTCTGAAAAAGTATGGCTATTCACAAAACTTCTCCACCCTAAAAAAAAAAAAAAATAGAGTTGCCAAATTCAAAAGTAGACACCTAGAAGTTGCTTGAACCTTAATGTTTACGGCAAGCATGCCCAAAATGTTTTGGTGAGATGCAATTCTGACATCTACTATCTCATCAATAAAATATTGAGCTGAGTGCTTTCTTTCATAATCATAACAAATTAACACCTCTCAGAAAATTACAGCAATTTTCCCTACCGCTCACCACAGTTATGGTCTCTGAGTATTTTGTTGTACCTCCTTTATACACATGCATCCCATTATCGAAGCAAATTATACCCTAGAGTTCTTAAATGTGTTTTCATTGGCTCTTCTACTCCAAGGTGCTATGATCCATCTACAAAGAGAATATTTGTTACCCCCGATGTTACTCTTTGAAAAATATACTTCCAAAAGCTCTCTCCTTAAGGGGAAAATTTTGGTATAGCTATGTATTTGGATTTTGATCTATCTCTCTTAATGAACCTATCCCAAACATTGAATCTGTCCCAAATACTCACGGTTCTAAACACGAGACCTGTCACATCATCTTATTTGAATATGCTGTTTTACAGAAGGCAACTCAAACTCGGGGAAATGTAGATATGAAATGACATGGAGATACTAATTTATACAAGGAATCCAATACCAAGATCCCACCTTGACATTAGAGATATGTCCAAGATCCCCATCTGATTTTGGTAAGTTGAAGTCACCTAATATCAATTTACCCATTGCTCTCTAAGAAAAATTGGTCATGTCCCCTCCATTCTCTATTGAAAATTTTCTCCTATAAGGCTCAGTCTACAGGATTTCGTACTTTACCTTTAAGGTTGATCGTGCAGACACTCCAACAACTATTCACAGGTCTTGGAGGTTCCTAAATGCAGAGAGGCATTAGTGGAAGAAATAAGGGCCTTGGGAAAACAAAATAAGTAAAATAATTGGGAGTTGACAGATTTACCTATAGGGAAGAGCCATGTTGGCCGCAAATGGCCTTTCCCTCTGAAATATAAAGCTGATGGGATAATAGAACAGGACAAAGCCTGTCTTTTTGCAAACGGGTATACACAAATCCATTGCACTGACAAGATGTTTGCACCTACCTAGGGAAAAGGTGATTACAATTCAAGTTCTCCCATCTTTGGAAGCAAATTAGGATCTCCTACAACTTGACATTTCTTGAATGGAGAATTAGGAAAGTATTCAATATAACACGACCCGTTGCAGTGGACGCTGCAATTGCATCAAGCTGTGATTACAAACAGTTGGACACTTGGACTGCAACAGACATGATGCAAACATGACTGTAATGCAACAACAATTCAAAACCTTGGTCATCAGTATCAATCTTGTGAATGAGTTTACAAGATGCTTTCAAGAAGACTAGATAGAATTATAAGTGCTAGAAATCTTCTAAATATCATGCGTAAATACCTCCGGTTAGTTCTCTAATTTAGGCAATCTTTAGATTTAAGTTCTTATTTGATTTGAGTAGGATTGCATTTATTGTAATTAATGTTGATGCTAAAATAAATAGTGTCTTGCACGGACTGTTTAGACACATTGCAATGTAAATATTGGCTCAATTTCATGCTCTTTTCAATAACTAGAAGGATTTGAATTCAAACTCATCTCAAGTGTTTTATTGTAAACCCTATTTTTAGTTTCCAACATATTCTCCTATTGAGATTTATATCATTCTTTGTCCTCCACCTAATAGCTTAAGCTTGTGGAAGTGTTTGCCCCTTGTCCTTAACATGGTATGGAAAGTCTTTGTGACAAGTCATCAACATGCAATACTTGCTGCTCACATTCTCCATAATTAAACTAAATTTCAGTACAAGGAAAAGTGGGTCAGTGCATTGTCAATGCTTCAAGCCCAAAGGGCTTTTGCATCAGAGGATGTTAGATGGGCTCTTACAATCCAAAAATATCAGTGGTCAAACTTACAACTTATGCATCTACAACTACAATTAATAATAACAAGAGCATTAATTTTATAAACAAAAACCGATGGAAGAAACATTGTAGTATGTAAGACCTTGTAAAAGTGGACTTCTGTGTTGGACACTGTATTAGCAATTTTAACCATAAAATAAAGATAATTCTAGTCAGTAATAACAATTTAAGGTGCAGAGAGCTTCTGTATGAAATGTAGCCACGGGTAATAAAGCTTCTCAGGTTGGATCACATGTCAGACCAAGCCCAAAACAAAATACAAGCAGCTATATAACATAAGAGATGAGAAAATTTACAACTAGGAGGACAGTAACACAAATTAAAAGGTAAAAAACGTAAAAGACAAGAAAGAACAGTAATGAAAAAACCAATAACACAACAAATGATTCTGTTGGAAGTCATTTGTGCAGCCTTAACTATCCAATGAAAGCCACCACCAGACATCACTAGCCATCATTGAGCCTGCAGGTAATGCAGATTACTACCATATGCATGTTACTATTTAATAGGGGGTAATAGGGGGGGGGGGATCTCCACCCATATTTTCTCATAAACCAATGGAGCCTTATCATATATATTCCAGCATATAGTTAATAATAATGCACTCTAAGCCTTATGCTAACTTTTTTCTTCATCCTTTTGGAGTTTATTCTACCACAAGCTTATTGGTATCATACAGAACATAGCATGGAACCCTCTATTCCACTCGCAACATCCCATGTTAAACCAATATAATCAAACCAAAAACCAAACCCATACCATTTCTCACTCATTCAATAATTAAATCTCATTTTTTTCCAGTTTAAACTTAACTTTTAATCAAAGAGAAGAAATTTCACCCAAACAAGACATAAACTCCTCCATGGTAGCTTAGCACAGAACCAGATAAAATATATTAACATGAATGCCATCCAACATAAAAATGATGCAATCCAGTGATTGTAACCCTAACTGACTAACACAATTTTTGTTTTATATGAAAACTACCATCACAATATGCATATAGAAATTGATTACAAGCTCAAATTCAAGATAGTTGTCATCTTCCTGAATTCCATAAACCAAAACTAAACATGCACCATCTTAAGCAGACAGACAGTTCAGTAAAGAAAAAAGAAAAAACTGTCAGATTATAAAGCTTTATAACTCCTTTGTCCATGAGACAAAGCATCTCACTAAGACAACACAAGACTAAATGTATTGCTTCACGCATCTTTCCCCTATCGTAAATACAGAGTAGAAAACAAGCTGCAGCCCCAGGCATTAACCAGGGAGATGGCACAAAGTTGAACAATCGCATTAAAATTATTATTTTAACCAACTCCACCAATGAACCATACTATCAAGGCTCTATAATTTTGCTTCCAAAGTCGAGCTTCCTTACACAAACAGACAAGACAATGCTTACATAAGACAGACAAAACTGCTCATTTACACTGTTTGGAAGGGATGAAATGGGAGGGAAGAAAACACAGATAACAATGTCATTTCCTTTGTTTGGTTGGAGAGAAAGTGGAAAGAAAATGTGAAGAAAAGTTGACTTCTAGAGATAAAAATTCAAACTTTTTTTCCTTGCACTTTCTCTCCAATTTAAATTTCAAACTTTTCTCTCCTCCCTCACTTTCTTTCCTCTCAACCAAACATAAGGCTAAAGTTGCAGAATTCCCAAAGCACATAATCTCACTCCACCAGCTCAACTCACATACACGTACCTGTCCCTAAATTCAAAAAATTACACTCTCAAGTTAAATTTTTCCTCTTCAACCCACGTTCAACTTTCAAGCAACAAGAATAGCATTAGAAATCAAAACTCATCATCATGAACAAGAAACAGGGGGGGACAAATTATACACTTCGTCTCTCATTTGCCTATGAGACAAAGCAACTTTGACAAACTCAACCAATAGCTTCGACCTAACTAAGAGTCACAAGCCTGTTCACACATCTCTCCCCAACTAGAAAAAACAAAACTCTACAGAAAAGCCAAAAACCAGCTGCAGCCAGCCAATACCAGTTATTAATCACATTAAATTCTTGTTTCAACTGACTCCTCCATTGAACCACCATCGATGCCCTATCAGTTCACACTCACAAAGTCAAGCTTCCTCACATAATCCAACGGTTACAAAAGACAAACGAAGCGAAACTGCTCATTCAATGTCACACAATTCTCAAAGCACATAACCTCACTCCACCAACTCCATACACTCAACACCTAAATTCTGAAACCACACTCCCAATGTCAAATTTTCAACCTTAAAAGATCAACAACAGCACCAGCAGCAGCAGCACCAGAACTTCAAAACACAAAACTACTAACCCCTTTAAAAAATTATAAAAAAAAAAAAACAAAAGACATAATTTCCCCATCTCACAATAACAAATCCAGCACATACCCATTTAACACATTAAACATTAAAAGCTATATTCAAGAACAACAAGCAGAAAAAAAAAAAAAAAAACAGAAGAAAAGAAAAAAAGGGGTTAAGAACATTACATTACTTCCTTTCCATGCTTCATAAACGCGCTTCGGTGCCATTAAGAAGAAGAAGAAGCTCTGCTGCAACAACTCCTTCTTATAACAACTCTTTGCAAGCCCAAAACACACAAGTTCTTCTTCTCATCTCACCAACGCGTTCAACCACTCCCGAACGAGCCCACCACTGAACGTACTACGATTCAGCGATTGAAGGATCAAAATCTGAGGCTTCCACCACGATTCGAAGGGTCTCGCGCGTGAAGAGAGAAGAAAAAGGGGTATATGGTTGTGTGATTCGACAGACGGCGATTTTCGGGTTCGGAAATTGCAGGTTTGGTTTTTTTGGGGAAAATAAAAATAAGGGAATAATAAAAAAATGAGGAAAAAAAAACACGCAACAGAACAACACTGTTGAAGAAGGAAGAAAGAGACACGGGTGTGTGTGTTGAATTATGTGAACAGAAGAAACCCCTTCTTCGCCAGTGAATGTGAAATCTCTGAAATTCACCACCTGAAAGGAGGAGGCGTTACCCATTTTCATGACTTTAATATTTTTTACATTCTATTTTTTTTTGGGTGTTGTTTCACCATTTATTACTATTAATTAATTGACTTTTATATTGTGGTATGTAAATGTTAAAAATTTCACATGGCTTAGTAAATAATGAGGAGTGTTATTGTTTTCTTTTAATTACTAATTATTACTTTTAATTATTAATTGACTAGCTTACAATATATTATAGTATTTTATCTAATACAGACTTTATTATTGTTTTCTTTTTTAGGAGGAAACATATCGTTTTGATTATTTTCTTAATTTTTTTTAGAAATGTTAGTGTGTTAACTGTTAATTTTTTTAAAAAAAATAAAATGATATATTTCAAAAACATAAAAAAACAAAATAAAATTTTTAAAATTTAATGTATCAAAATGAAATAATTGAGAAATATAATAGATCAAAAATAACATTAAACTTAAAATTTATTAAAATTATAAAATCATATTGACTTATTAAATGATAAATGAAAACTATCAAATTCTTATAAATTATAATATGTTATTAGCATTTCTCATTAATAAAACATCATAACTCCATAAAACATGATTTAGTAGGCAACATATATAAAGTTCTGGAGGACAGTTTGATTCATACAAAATATATTTTAATGATATGTGAGAAGCTTTAAGTATGATTAAGAAAAATGAACAACATTAAGTATGATTAAAGTTTAAAATCAAAATCTTTCTCACAATCAATTAAAAGAATCCAAATTTGCAAGGATACATCAAATTCTTATTAGAATTATACACCAAAAATAACTCTTACTAGAAAATCAAAGATCTTTTATTATGATAATTGTAAAATAAATAAATAATTATTGATATATTTTTTAAAATAATTAATTATCATAGAAACAAACTTATCATCTATAATAAATTATTTTGGTTACACTATATATAATAAGTTAATGAGTGGATTACAATTTCACTTAATAGATTATTTTCATTAATTATTATTTGAGTTTAATTGAAATATATTACTATTAATTAATCAAAATGTATTTTTAAATAATTATTATAAAACTTAACAAAATCATTATGTGTTTTTTCGAGAAATATCATGCAAAATGATTTTACATTATTATATAATCACAAAGTATTAATAAATTTATTAATTTTTATAGTAATTATTTTAAAAGTTATAAAAATGATTTCTAATGGATTAAAAGTATAAACCTTGATTCAATTGTTGGAGAGAACTAACCTCTTAAGCTTAACTCTAGCCTATGTGTTAGAAATTAGAATTACTACTCTTAACATTAGTATTATTCTTGTTAATATTACAATCCGTTTTGGAGCATTTGGGACCCACCCTGAAGTGGATCATGAAAACAGTTATGTTATGATAGATAGTCCAATTTTTTCTCTCTCTCTAGTCTTTATGGTTCACCTCATCTTTCAAACTAAAGACAGAAGAAAAGAGAGAAATTGAAAATGATAAAATGAATAGAAAAATAACAGAAAAGAAAAAAAATATATATAAAACTTTGTGAAGTAGCACAAAATACTGAAAATAGTCAAATGGTACTGCCATTGCCAACCTGGCCGTTTGGTCTATTTCTTTTGGCTCTTCCTGCCTGCTTGACCCTTTGAGAGAAGTTTTCAGTTTTCGATTTTCACCGAAATTAGTTCTTGGTAATTTTGGTACACTTAAGACTCATGGTGCATTTGAATTCACATTTATACAACTCAAACATGAATTATGGAAATAATTTTTAGTTACTTTTTAGTATATTTTAATATGAAAATTTAATCAAATATAAATTGTGGATGCTAATCACACACATACTCAATAATCTTGGATTGGATTTAATGGAAAATAGATAAATATAAATAAGAAAATATTAGAGAAAATAAAAATTTAAAAATAAAGCAAAGATACATTATTTAAAAAGATTTTTTTTCTGGGCATATGATTGCAAAAAAAGTATCTATTCTAGTTCATTACCTAAATTTTTTTAGTTCCTTTGACAAAACTTGTTTGATACACAGATTTATTTTAATAGTTTATTTTTTGTAAATAATTTATTTTTAGTAGTCACTTCAAATATTTCATTTTCATAAGATATAAGTAATTTATGAAAAATAAATTAGCTTGACAATGTTTGATATGTTATTTCAATTAATCTTTAGTTTTTTATTAACTTAAAAGTTTATTTGGTAAATTTGTTTTTACTAATTTTTAACATTTTTTAAACGTGACGCAAGTAGTATTTTTGAAACGGTAATTTTTAACTTTT
>PYAF01005295.1:206510-220188 GCA_007407185.1 Glycine tomentella | reverse complement strand
TAAATACAATATCATCACACAAAATATTAAGTTAGAAATTTATTATTAATATATAATTCTTAAAAATATATATTATAAATGAATATGATATATGATTTGATTAAGATGACTAAAAATATGTTGCTGAGAAAAAAAAAGGATGACTAAAAATATAATCTGAGCTAATTTTCAGGTCTAACTTTTAAAACATTATTAAATGTCAAAATTAATTTCAAATCATTATAAATTAACAATACCATATCAATGCCTGTTTAACATTCCTAATAATAAAAGCATAATTATTTAATTAAACATTTTTTACAAATAGTTATGATTGAAATTTAGTATAAAAATTTTGTATTCAATTTAAAAGTGATTTCAATATATTAACCAGATCAAAATCAATTCTAAATTCTTCTTTAATATAAAGTCAATATAAAAATTGATCTAAAATTAATTTTACACGTAAAATTAATTCTTAAACCTGAAACGAAACACAATTAAATTTTACCCGGTTGCTCATGGATTTCCCCTTAAATAATGTACTAACGCAGTAAATAGCCATGTCATTTTTTCCGCATATCTTCCAGTCCGTCTCTCCTAAAAGACAATCATGAGGCCTGAGGAACTTGTAGTAAAGTATTTCTTCAATGACTAAGAGTTTTGATTAATAAATAATCTTTGCCATTATATCATCAGATGACTAAAAATATTGTTACTTAAATATTTAGATCAGATCAGTTTGAAAGCAATTAATGCATAGATATCAATTAAAAATCACAATAAATGAACATTAGTAATATTTATTCATAAATCATAATATTTATTTTTAATTTTTTACCTTAGAGGTGTACATTTTTTTTAACGTTTAATTACCTTAGGGGTACTTAATTGCATTATTTTCCTGAAATTTATTATGCGACAACCATTGTTAGGTACAACTAAAACGGTCACTTCATCAATTGGTGTCTTTAACTTTCCATATACCTTATGTCTGGTCTCTTTATAATGTCTATTTTATTTTGCTTTCCACATGCTATGTACTTGTCAAACAATTTTTTTTATTATTCACACCGCTGTCACATTTTGAAATCTTATCGCATATAGTTCTTAATCTCAAAAAACACTAGCGCCACGTTTTAAATATTATACGTAGAAGACTAGTGGGTGGGAAGTGTGGAAGCAACCCGAAGTACGTTACCTCAATATTGAATCTATAAATAGCTCTTTTAGGTTTTGGTTATCTCAAGTCACTCATAGCAAATTAATCAAACATGGCTAGGGTTAGTGCTTTGTTTCACTCTTTGCTCTTGATTTCTTCCCTTGTATTTGCTTCTCAAATCCATGTTTCCTCTGGGAAACTAGTCCCTGGACTATCATGGAATTACTATTTGCTCACATGTCCCAAGCTTGAGAGGATTATAAGGAAGCATCTTGAGGATGTCTTCGAGAAGGACAATGGAGTAGCTCCTGGCATACTTCGACTCTTCTTCCATGACTGCTTTCCTAATGTAAGACTACTCGAGAGAAATTCCCAAGCTCTAACTCCCATCTTTATTTCTTATTCTCAAAATTCTCAATTAACTTTCAATGTCGTGATAGACACTTCAATCAACTGACTTATGAGTTTTTCACTTTCTCAATTCTAACTTATGACTTATATGCTTTGGCAATCTTAATTATAAGTTAGTCTAACAAACACATTCATAAAATTTTTGGAGAAATTATCGCATGTTCTGAAATTATATATATATATATATATATATATGTTTATGATTTTAGTTGATCTTCATGTAACACGTAATTCAATTTTTAATTTATGATTAGCCAAGATCACATACACAGTAGTCAAGATGATATAATAATTTCTTAAGTTTTTGACTCTAAGTCTCATTTCTTACAGTAAAAATACAGATAAAACTGTGTAAGTGACATTGGAATCCAGAATCAAACAATTTCTTTTTATCATACAACCAAGCAATCTACTAAAAGATCTGCCACTTGACAAGCTACAATTTTATTTTTTTTTCCATTTTCAAACGAAAAAGTTGATTATTTCGCATAACTTTTTCGCATACAAAGAAAGTATAAGAAAAAGTGATTTAAGAGAAATACTTTTTATTTTATTTTATATTTCCAAATAACCTTATTCGATCAATGATATTGATGATTTGGACTGCAAACAGGGATGCGATGCGTCTATATTGTTGAATGGAGACGGAGACGAGAAGAACCATGTTGCTAACTTTGGTTTAAGGCAAGAGGCCATTGACGCCATTGAAAACCTTCGGGTTCTCATTTACAAGCAGTGTCTACCAGTTGTCTCGTGCTCAGACATCCTTGTTATCGCAGCACGTGAAGCTGTTCGCCAAGTACGTAATGATTTTCATTCACTATTTAATTTCTTCCGTGATTAAAAAGTATGTTTAAATATATTTTTAGTTAACTCAAATAATGTTTTTGATAATATTATTATGAAAATCCATTATCAGTCTAATTATGTGTTTAGTAAAAGATCATCTGACATTATAGGTGAGACTCATCACGTGATATTTTTTTTTTAAAAAATATAGTTTCTAAAATAAATCTTATTTGTCTTTTAAAAATGAACCTTAAGGACTAAAAATTATGATTTCTATTAAGAAAAATCCAAGTCAAATTTGTTTTGTGCTAATCAAATTTTTTCTTGAGAAAAACCTATGTTTTAGGTAGATTAGAAATAATATGATCAAAATCATATATATGATATAAATGAGAGATAATTCTCAATCAACTTAACATCCTTAATTTCTCTTTTGTCCGTTTTGGTAACTTCTTTGTACTTTGAACAGTTAGGAGGCCCTGATTTTGACGTGCCACTGGGAAGAAAAGACGGCCTAGCACCTAACGCAACCGCGCCGGACAACCTCCCGGCACCATTCTTCCGAACCGACGATCTTCTCAGAGGATTCGGAGATAGAGGTTTCGATGCCACCGATGTGGTTGCTCTCTCCGGCGCACACACCTACGGTCGTGCCCACTGTCCCTCCCTAGTGAACAGAACCATCGAAACGGACCCACCAATCGACCCAAACTTCAACAACGATTTGATAGCTAAGTGTCCCAATGCCGAGTCCCCCAACACCGTTAATTTGGACGTGAGAACCCCCGTTAAGTTCGACAACATGTATTACATCAACCTCTTGAACCGCCAGGGAGTGTTCACCTCTGACCAGGACATCGCCAGCAGCTCCAAAACCAAGGAGATCGTGAACCAGTTCGCTTCAGACCAGAAACTGTTTTTTAAGAAATTTGAAGAAGCTTTTGTGAAGGTGAGCCAGCTAGATGTGATAACGGATCGTAGAGGGAAAGGGGAGATTCGTGATAAGTGCTTTGTTGCAAATAAGAGAAAATCTTCTATGGCGTCTGTGGTGGAAGAAGTGGTGGAATTGGCTCAGGAGATATAATTGAATTGGGTCCTTTTGCTGAGAGGGTTCTCTTTTGTTTTTCAAGGTAGCTATGTTGATGTTTTACTACCCATGCTGAATGGATTGTGTAATAAACGTTGTTTTTCTCTTTTCTTGTTATCTTCTCATAGATCATTGCTTTGGATTGGTTCAAAGATAACCAGTATAACATAAATAAGGCAAAAGTACGACAATAATAATTGATATAAATATTGCTGTGCCATCGAGCCTTTTCCCTGCTATTATGGACAGTGGTGATAATAAAATTAAATTTAGTGACAAAAGTTGGTCACAATTTGCGAGATATAGCAACATAAAAATAGTTTGCTTGAATTTTTGTGTAAGGAACAAATAACTAATTTAGTGACCAATTAGTGTTATTACCTTTGATTAGACTTTGTTCGTACTATGGAAGCATGTCTAGGCATTAATATTTTTAAATTGATATATGACAATTTTTTATTACTATTTCAATCAAAGGTTACCATCGTAAACAATTTAAATATATAGAGAAATGATACCGGTAATCCGAAACTCTAATCTATATTCAATTATAATATTTTTACATTTTTCAATAAGCTCTGCATTTTTTTTTTAAAATATGAACATTGATGATTTGTATATAAACTATTTCTTTTCTTTTTTAAAAAAAAAATATGGCTTTCATTATTTTTTGGACTAACTACCATATGTTTTGAGACTTTTGGGTAAGTACACATATTATAGTTAAGATATGTTTGGATATATAATTAAAGGAAGAATATGATTTTTTTTTTAAAAAGGAAAAAAATGAAAGCCAAATCATCAATTGTTTAACTAATAATTTTCATTTTTTAAGAGGATTTTGATTTTATTTAAACATACTATAGATGAACCCTTTAACTATATTAATTACAAAAAGTCACGAGTGTTTCAAACAAAAAAAAGTCACTAGTGACTAAAGGAAAATTGTGACAGTAAACTATGATATTTTCTCTTCTACAAAACTATTTTTTTAACTTCTTCCTCTCAACTATGAGATTAAATAATGCAAAGGCCATCATTATTGTTGTGCAATCGAGGGGATAAATCGAAAAGATTTATATCAATGAGTTATGAACAATTATATAACTGAACTTAATACCACATTTTAACTCAAAACCTTAAAACTCAGACTTATGGGTCTTCTCCTAATTTATCACCTCAAACTTGTACTTCAACAATCTTCTCCTCAAGTGTGAGTCTCATCTACATGATAGTCTCTCCCTCGAACGAAAGCCATTTTCAATCCATGAGTATCTAGTAGTTGCCCTTGGAGCTTAACCGTGACTGTCTTAACTCGTCTAGCCATTACCGTCAACATGCTCTAGTACCTTGTATTATTGTAACACCTGCGAGACCCACTACATGACCTCCATGCATGGACTCATCCACCAGGAAGACTTTCGACACAAATGATCTCCATGTCCATCTGACGCCGCCATCTTACTTGTTGAGCCGGTCACCAAGTTGAACCACTAGCCCTGATACCAATTGTTGTGCAACTGAGGGGAGTAACTGGGGAGATTTATACTAATGAGTCATGAATTGAATAATCATATAAGTGAAAGGTTATAAGTCTTCTCGTCAATTATATGGTGCTCAACCTTTTCATTCTTATATGATGTGAAACTTCACCTCATACCTTTACTCTAACAATTATTGATGTCTAAATAACTAAGGTGGTTCATATAATTTTTAGATAAAAGAACATAAAAAACATGAAATACATGAACCCATTATTATTGGTCCAGTTTGTCACAAATCTACTATGAGCTTAATACAATAATAATTTGCTCTATAAATCTACACATGTTGTAGATTTAACATAAATCTTTGAGAGAGAGAGAGCATTCTGTTGTGTCTTTTTTTTTAATGATGTGGTTTAGTGAATGCTAAGTGGGTTGCCAAAGAGAACTTAAGGAAAAAGAAGGGGTATATGTGTATTATTGAGAGAAATGAGAGGTTTTTCCCTCCATCTCTTGTGTGCAAACCCTTTTTTTTTCTAAAAAATGGTTATCTCCTTCCTTTTAACCATGTGAGAGCATGTGTATTAGGGTGTGAGAGTTGATTCATATAATGACCCTGAGTCCTAGCGCGGACGGCGCAAGCTTCTGCGTGGATAGTGCAAGGTTTCTGCAGAATTCTTCTGCAGAAACCAATTGCAGAAGTGTGGCGCTGGGAGCGCCAGTGTGGCACGATCAGCGCCATGCTCTCTGGGTTGTGGCGCTGGTGGCGCCAAGATGGCGCGATACCCATTGGAAGGTGGCGCGTGAGGCGCCGGAGGTTCAAGGGTTTGACGCCTAGGGCGTCAGGTTGGCGCGGGTGGCGCCAAATAACCCAGAGGACCTGTTCTTCTTTGCAGGGGGCGCTGTTGGCGCGGTAATGGCGCGGTTGGCGCGGATGGCGCCGTGATGGCGCGGTGGGCGCCATAGTTTCTGGAGGTTGGCGCAGAGGGCGCCATGGTTTCTGGCAACTGGCGCGATCAGCGCGGTAGCTCTGACAGGACCACTATAAAAGGGGCTGGGTCACGATTTTGGAAGAGAAAACTTTGTTTCTTCTTCCTCTGAGCGACCTGCAGCCATTGTTGAAGCTCCAAGCTTCATTCCTTCACCTTAGTTCACCAAATCACTTCCTTTGAACCTTAATCTTGTTGGAAAACACTTGGTGAGCTTGAATCCTTCATCATTTCTCCTTGAAAACCCCCAAATCAAAGAATTCTTTTCTCAAGAAAAGTGTATAGAACTCGAGTTTGGTGAGGAACGACGGCGATTCGTGGATATCCAAGCTTGGGGAAGTCGTCCTTGGGCCTTCCTTATCATCTTTGAGGTAAGAAACTCGAGATTCACTGCTTGATTTGTGAGTTGGGATTTTGGGTGAATAGTGATCCACTTGTGATAGAGCTAGTATTAGCCTTGGGTCCTTTAGAAACATATGTTTAGAATGTTGTGAGGATGAATGATTAGCTCTCATATGTTAGTTTGGTGAACTTTGATTCTTGGCTCTATAAAAGGCATGTATAGTTGTGTGCTGAGTTGCTTAGCTATGTTGTGACATGCAAGAGCCTTGATTTGTGATTTTGATGTGCTTGGGAGGCTGATGGAACAGTGTCTTGTGTGTGAAAGAACCATTCAAGCCATATGTGAACCCTTGAGCCAATGGGCTGTTGAGAGCTTTGACCTCATTGGGTTTGGATTGTATTGAGTCTGAGGTGACTCTAATGCCATGTTTGAGATGAGATAGACCGCTGAGGGTCTATCAGATGGCTTGTGAGTGATGAGCCTTAATGAACCTTAAGTTAGAGGACTTGTGGTTTTGGAAAGGACTGAGGTTCCTTTCATGGTGACGGTTGAGGACCGTTGCTATGTTGTGCCTGATATGGCTGGATTTGATGTTTGATATGTGCTTATATGCCTTGTATAGGGCGTGACACCGCAGGTGTCAGTGGCGTGGGCCACAGAGCAAGGGAAGAACTGCAGAGCTCTGCTTTGTCAGGTAAGTTCTTGGTCCCCTGGGGATGTTTCCCACTTGCTTGTGCTTCACCACACTCCGAAGGAGTGATGGTTGCATTTATGATGCATTCATTGATAGTTGTTGCATCCTCATAATGATATGTATGCTTGCATTTATGCTTGAGAAATGTATGATACCTGTTGATAGATCTTCTGGCCAGTTAGATAGATATGGACCTCCCTAAGAGATGAGCTTTCCTCTTAGTTTGGTTTGCTCATGGTTGATGAGATCTCAGGGTGATGATGATCCCTTAAGACCAAGAGATAAGTGTGTCCCGTCGCGATTGATTACCTATTCTCGGAGGTACCATATACGTGCGTCCATGCGTAAGGGTTAGCACCCGATGGGATGGCACGAGTGTGAGTTCCGGTTTCACACTGAGGTTTGGTGTTGATGAGATCCACCTTACATTAGAGCTAGATGACTTGCTTGTATTGTTATGAGGGCCGGGAGGCCAAATTGTTTGTGATGCTTGATGACTTGTGTCATGGAGAGTGAGCCAGGGTGGAGGAGATGCCTCCAAGGACCCTGAGCTTACTGAGATGTTTATCTCACCCCGTGTGGGGATTATGTGATTTCAGGTGACTCTTCCGGCAGAGAGGAGCGGTCTCAGGGCGGAAGGCCCTAGTAGAGACGATATCTGCTTTGCTGTGAGACAGCTTGAGAAGAGCTTGGTGGCTCAGCTTGTGATGATGTTTTGTACCCCTGTAGAGGGAAGATGTGTGTGTGCACACATGTTTTCTTTTGTATTTGTACATGCTATGTATACCCTCGTGTGAGGAAGGATCTTTGAGATCAAAAGCACTCGGATGCTTATTCTTTTGTATAGATACTTCGAGTGTCAGATGTTGTATATGTACATAACCAGCTTATATTATGTATTGATGTTTCCTCCTGCTTATCTGTTGAGATATTTGTGTTATTTGCCTATGGTTATGTTTATGTGATCTGGATCAGCAGGGGCTTGTGTGCTTTGTGATGTTATATGAATTTCATACATAATGTAATCAAGAAATATGGTTTTCGATTTTATGCTTCCGCAAAGTTTTAATTAAAGTGATTAAGTGCTAATCTGATATAATGATAATGATAATACACCGGATGCACACGGGGTGTTACAATTCATGTGGGTTGAGGCCCCTCTAAGGTTCAACCTATGCATGATTTTAAAGAGTAAGTTTGTTGAGAGAGTTGTGCCTTTTCTATATAAAAATGTGAACCTCTACCACCTATTAAGCTTAGGTGTCTTTTCTTTTGACATGGAGCAATTGTTATTTGATTCATTGCTCCTTTCTCTCTAAGAGTTTCATAGCTTCAATTTACTTCATTTCTTTAATTGCTTTTGTTTTGATGCGTTTAAAGAGAATGTGTTTTTTTTTCTTGCCAAAAAATATATGGGTGTCCATCTTGTTAATGTGGGTGTGCCTGTTATGTGTCCTCCCATTAATTACTCTCATCTTGGCATAACATGCATGAAAATCACCATCAACATGGTAGTCATGCAATGTCATGGTTTCTTGTTGCTGCATTTCAATTTCCATGAATTACTCTTGTCTTATTTGATTCTAGTCAAAATAAAATATCTCTTATTTGATCTAATCCCTTTTTATTTACTTTCCATATTACATTTATTATGTAATCAAGCAACCCTGCCTATATATGTATCCTTATTATTTATGAAATAATATATTAAAAGTATTTCATCCTTTCCTATAATTTTTTCCTAACCGTCCCTAAAATCACAATCATGTTTACAAACACTGTGTCATCATCCTTCTCCATGAGAAAGATGTGATTTTTCATTACAAAAAAATCTTTTAAGAACGATAGTACAAACATTCATTCTAGAAAGTCACGTAGTAAAAAATTATGACTTTTTAGAATGGTTTTCAACCGTTCTAATTGGACTTAACAATTTTTAAGTGTCTCTTTCTAGAACAAACTTTTTTCATCAGTCATGTATTCATTTGGTGATCATTACTAGTAAAGAGTTATTATCTTATTCTACATGACTAATAGTGTACAACAGAATCACCTAAGGATGACATACCGACAAAAGAATATACATATGAAAAAGGAATATCTCTTACCATGTATAAATACTATAAGAATACAAAATAGCGAATTAGTGTTAGATGCACAAAAAAGTCAAGAACCATGTCTTTGTCAACTTAAGTCCTATCATGTAAAGAAATGCTTCCACCTATCTCACCAACATTCACAAATTCACTTCTGCTGGTGAAAGTTGTTACAGAGACTTTAAAGCTATATTTGATTGAAGAATTTTACACCATGATATATCAAAGTTGCCAAAAATGAAAATCAAACACTATTTAGATGAATTAAACAATTCAAACAGATCATGTTTATTACTAAAATAGACCAAAAATAGTATACATTGAATTAAGCACTACTATTAAATATTAGAATCCAAGAAACTGGAAATTTGAATAGAACATTAAAGTTTTCACAACCATCACTACAAAAAAAAAACATGATTTAACAACCAATGAATTCGGTCGCTAAAAGTTTTAGCAACCGAAATGGTGAGAGAATTCACTACGTCGCAAAACCCTAGTCGCTAAGTCCCCAAATTCTTTTCTGTCGTTATTTAGAGATGGAAATGTTCGGTCACAAGATAAATAAAACTCAGTCAGTGCACATTTGGTTGCTGTTTTGCTTGGGACCAATTCAGCAACCGAAACATAAAATCGCTAATTCGGTCGCTAAAAATTAAGAAATTGTTAAATATAAAATAAATGAAATTATATTCGGTCGCTACAGAATAATTAATTTTAAAATTAATTTTAAAATTAAATTCAGTTTCTAATTCAATGGCTAAGTTATCATGGATGGCCTAGAATCCAAATGCATGTCCCTTCAATTGTAACTATATATATTTAGTTAATTATACTGTTCCCGCAATTATATACTTATTTCATATGGATCTAAAAGTTGAATGAAAATGACAAAAAATGGGTTCTTTTTCTTCTTAGTTTTTAAATAAAATCTGTATGTGTCTTGTTTACATAACTTAGTCCAAAGCCATTACTATATTATTAACAATCCTAGGTGTGGAAATAATCTAAGACCATGCGCATACTCCAATGAACATTTATATGATGCTTTAATTTATGCCAACATTATACTATATTATATTAATCTAGGTATATAAGATAGATACACATACACTTTTAATTTAATTAAATTAAACTTGCTCAGAGAAGATCTATACTGATACTAGAAAAGAAAGACATTCAAGATGTCAGTATTTGAGTCGGAATTTTAACCACCGATACCCATAACTATGAAATTGTTCTTAAAAAATTGTTTAGCTGGAAGGTCGAAGGTACAGGTAAAGACCTCCATATACTCCAGACATTCTTTGCTGAGTTCCCACCCACCCCGCCACTGGGTTGCCAAAAGTGTCCTTTGACATCCACCGGCAACGTACACCCTCAAATACTTACATGAGCTCAAGATGAGTTTAAAGACAGTAAAAAAAAAAAGATGAGTTAAAAAGAATTCCACCAGCTTCAACTTAAAGTACTCTGAGCAGCTGAATGATTAGAATAACCATAAAAATTATCCACAGTACGTTTAGTCTAAGCTGATCTCAAGATACATACAATGTTCTCTTAGTGTGCACAATAAACTTGTTTGAGTATAAATAGCCTCTCGTAGGACAATTTAAAGAATGCAAATGAAAAAGAAATTGGAAGTATTTAAGATAATGTCACAACAAGAAATCAAGAATACTGCAAGAATGGAACAAGTTGAAAGACTCCTATTTTTCCTATTTTACTCATACAATTTTACCTTACATTAGACTTTTAAAATTTCATTTTTCCTCTCGAGATGTAACTGTTTTAAGTTTGGTTAGGGTTGGACAAACAGTGTTCAATTTAAGCATCTTTATAATTAATAAATTCTTTTGCTTATAAGAAAAAGTTAAACACACTCCTTAAATTAAAAATGCAAATTATATTCGGTACTTACGAAATCTAATATATTTCTACTCCCACCGAGTCCCATCCACCGTACGTAATTTATCATTTACATACATAGTAGGTGATACTTTGTCATATGTGCTACTGTAGTAACGTGCAGCCATCATAGAAGCAAATCTATTATTATACTACTTATTTCCCCCTCAAAATTCGTGTAAACCCAGTGAGTTATTGGCTAATTGCCACCTTGCATGAGTTCTTTCGCCATTTAAGAAATCAAGCATCTAAGACCTGGCACAATTCTCAAAGTCCTTCATAAATTGTTTTTATAGTATACACATAAGTTAGTGGCTGCTTTATCCGATCCGTTCAATCAGCAAATTTCTTTAGCATATATAATAGGATATTATAAATTAGTGTACTTAGAATATCAGTAAAAAAAAAAAACTTAAATTTTGAACTTTTTTGCAAATCACTATCATGATTTTTTTAACAATTATGTCTATACTATAACAAGAATCCCCAAATGATCCCTATACTATAACAATTATCTCACTAGACCCTTCTATATATCCACTACTTTTATCAAGTTATTTAGAGAGAAAAAATGTCATGAACAACTTAAACCCTTCATATATTTATAATCCTAACTGTTCTTTAGAAATGAACTTTTAAATTAAATGCATTAAGTAGGAACGCAATAAATAGATTTTAATTTAATTTGAATAAAATATTTATTAACTAAGGGAAACATAAAGTTTGAATATGCTATATCACCAAAAGTTTTTTATAGTGTTAATATAAACTTATACGGTTGTAAAAGGAGATTTCATTTTTTTTCCTTATTCGAATTTCATTCACCTATCAATCTTAATTATTTTTTAAAAATTTTAATTATAAGAAGAAAATTATATGACATTCAATTTTTTGAATTCTTTATCGACCAAAAGTTTTTGATAGTGTTAATATAAACTTATACGGTTGTAAAAGGAGATTTCAAATTTTTTTCCTTATTCGATTTTCATTGACCTATCAATCTTATTTTTTTTATAAAAACTTTAATTATAAGAAGAAAATTTTACGGCATTCAATTTAAAAATATGTCTATCGTCAAATATTTATGAATTTCATATCATGTAGTTATAAGTCACTTCAAGTACTTCATATTAATTAATTTTCATTTTTTATTTGAATAGAGCTAATATGTGTGAACCCGTTTTTCTTAAGTATAAAAGATTAAATTTTAAATACCATTTTTAAAAGGGTGAGTTTTATGCATAGGAATATTTGTCTAAAAGTGATATATTTTCATTTTTTTATTAAAGTAGAAGATATATAGATGATTTTTTCTCGTATGTTTTAATTTTTTTTAACATAAATAAATTTAATATGGTTATATAAATGTTTTAAGTCCACTACAAATTTTAAGTTTATACTAAACATATATTTTTACAGCAGTCAATACTAAATATATATAAAAATCCTGCAAAATATAATCAGCTTGTCATTGGATGACGAAGGAGCATCACATACCAACCATGAATAAAGAGATATTGCAATGACGACAATTGAAAAGTTTTAATTTTTACAGATAGGATTGCTAGTAATACATTTTAGTGTACTTTTTAATATATTTTTTGTTATTAGATTAATTTATTAAAAATATAAAATTACGAAAAATATTTATTGATAGAGTTAAACTTACATAATTTTATAATTTTGTAACAAATTTTAAATAATAATAATAATATCTATTTAAAAGAGTATATATTAGAGAGAATATTGTCTCTTTCTCAACTATAGATTACTCTCGATTAGAAGTGGTAGATTGATTGATATATTTTTATTAGTTATGGCATTGGTTATTGTGTGAAATTATATTGGAATTGAGGTAGTAAATTTTGTTTTATCGCATTGGTTATTGTGTGGTATTATATTGGCTTCAAACATGATAAATTAACATATTCGCTGCTCTATATTTTATTTTAAAAAAATAATCATTTTTATTCTTGAAAATCCAAATTTTAATTTTAAAAGCGAGAAAGTACGAAAAACTCATCCATCCATTAATTTCTGTGGAAGGATAGTCTCTTGCTCCGACATCACTGCTTTAGCTGCCCGTGATGTAGTTTTTCTTGTAATAATTTCCTCCCTATCCTTTGGCTACTTCTTTTCTTCCTCTTTTAAGTAGAGAGAATTTGAGTATTGTTGGTGCATGATGCCCAACTAAGGGTTTGTTTGATAGATAAGATACATTAAAAAAAGACACAATCAGTGTTAGATAATAATAAGATCGATATTGGGTATAGCCGATATATACTTTATAAGTTTTTATTAGTGTTTGATACAGATATGTATATTTTTATATTTGTTAAGAAATTAATAATTTTTTTACTTTTTTTATTAATTTCGATTGTTTAAAATCTATGAACTGAGGTATAAAATATTAAAGAAACTATTAAAAGAAAACAAAATTATTACTTCAGAAATACTAAAAGATATTTATTTCCTTTTTCAATATTTTTCACTATTATCCATGTTTACAAAATTTATTTTTGAAAAACATCTATTTTTTAAAAATAATTTATTTATATAAAATAAATGAAATCAGGTACTCACTAAACATTGTATTTTTCAAAATATCAAAAAAAATATTTATCTTTAAATTTTAGTGGACAAATAAATATGTATTTATCCATTATTTTAAAGCGTATATATCTTAACTAATAAGAACAATTTTTCTTTTAAAAAAACTAATTAGAACTAATAAAT
>PYAF01005295.1:151020-198550 GCA_007407185.1 Glycine tomentella | reverse complement strand
ATTTTCTTAATTCAAAACAAAAGTAAAGGAAAGAACAATGTCTTCTTTTCTTTTCTTTTTTTTTTTTCCTTTTCTTAATTTTGACTTGAACATGTTTGAGAATATTAAAAGAATGACACTATATTTTAAGGGAAATTAATTTTGATTATTTTCTTTACTTCATATAGAAAAAAAAAGAAGGTCAATTATGTTCTTTATCCCTTTAACTTTTTGCAAAATTCATTTTTTCCCCTAAACAAAATTTTTATTGTTTTTTTGCTTAAGGCCAAAAAGGCCAATTTTCATTGTTTTTAGTTCCTATATTTTTTATCTTTTAATAAGTTTAGTTCACACAGTGACACAACAAATTTTTTTATGACATAATTTTTGGATATTGAGTAATCACATAATAATCGAGATAGGAGAAAGAGAGAAAAGAGAAGAAAAAAATAATATACAAAGTTTACCCTGATTCATCCAATGTGGACTACGTTCAGCTATTCACTATATTATCTCACACACTCGTACAATGCACTCAGATTACAAAAAAAAAATATAAGCTTAGAAACCCTAACACTGTAGCTATTTATGGGCTCAAGCCTAAACTACAAATAGTAAAACACGAGACCAACAACAATATTGAACCTCAAAAAAGTTGAGTGAGATTAAAAACATAATTTATAAAAAGAAATAACATGTTGCATATGTCAGATTCCTTGATGACATGATCACTAATCAATAAATTACAATTGTGGTTACATGTCATAAAAAAACATGGTTACGTGATAGCAGGCTAAAACAATAAACAAAAGAAAAGTATAAAGACCAAAAATATTAAATTTTTGTTTAAGGACTGAAAATGAAATTTACACAAAGTTTAGAGGCAAAAACATGATATTTTTTGGAAGGCAAAAAAAGCAATATTCTTAAGAGCAAAGTACAACAACATTTTCTGAATTTTTTCAAATTACACATATAATTTATACTTTTTTTATTTTTCTACACCAACCCTCCCTTAAGTTTCAAAATATTACACTAACACCTTTTGTATGTTTGAAAACATTATATTAATATTTCTTCAAGCCTTAAATTAATACCCCTTACAAGAAAGGGGAAATAATGGTTAAAAAAAAGAAGCAAATGCTTGTGTAATTATATGAAACTTTAGGAAGTATTGCTACAATCCGCTCAGTTATTAATAAAAGGATTTTAGGTTAAATCACAAGTTGTGAAGCGACCCGACCTAAGCCAATCGTTACATAGAAAGATATAAACAAAACAACACAAACATAAATAGGCAACCCATAAAAGTCCAATGGAACAGAATCCCTACAGGCCAATTATAATCAAACACCATTGCCTCCCTCGAACTTGTGAGCAAACAACAAAGGTTGTTGCTTCCTGCACTTCCAAATTACTTCGTGTACTCTTTTTTGGAATGTTTTTATTTTTTGAATTAGTCATTTCGAAAATATAAAAAAATGTAAAGGAAGTAACTTGGATATACAGGAAACAACGAACCAACAACAAAACTTCCCTCACTAAATAACAGACCATCTCCAAAAGATTTAACCTTATTCAATATTACTATTTCAAAAAAAAATTTAGATTTAAATGTGACCACCATCTCCAAAAGATTTAATTAAGGACACGAAGTTTAGAAGATATAGTTCTTTTTTTTTGTTTGTATGAAATCAAATAATTAAATGAATTTGACTGGCAATCTTAATTAGAGTTTATATTTGAGTTTAGATGAGTATATATACTAGTATTTATATGCCTATTTCTTTATGAAATTCAAATTCTTTTAATAGGTGGAACCCTACCTTTATAATTTTTTTTATAAATATAAAATAAATTAGAATCCAAATTTATAATTCTTAATATTTATAGCACAAAATCCACCAGTACATCAAAGTCGTCACAAAATTTATATCTTAACTATTAAGGGTTGGATATCACAAATGAATTAGTTTGAATTAATTGGATCTAAATATTTTCAAAAAATTAGAACAATAATTTATTTTTTCCTAAATCTTTATAAGTATATAATTATTAAATGCATTTAAAAGAGATGAAATTGTAATAATATTTAACTAATAAAATTAACGATTTTGATACTAATACAATATTTTTATTTTAGATATTAATAAAGTATCATATTAGCATGTAAAAATATAAAAAATTAAAATGGAGATGAAAACAACAACTTAAAAAAGAAAAAAAAATCATGAATGACTTAATTAAATAATTTAATGAATTATGTGAGTTAAAAATTACTAATGTATTGTGTATTTAATAATTAATTTTTATATAAAAATAAATTTAATTATATGAGACAGTTGAGTCAAATTTTAAAAAATAAAACCTCTTATCCAATCTATTTATGATCGAACATAATTGGATTGAATTAAAATTGATCAAAATACTTTATAAACTTAATTAAATATAATTGGAATGAGATGAATCACATGTAGACCTAACTCATGAATACTTCCATTTAGGGATGAAAATGAGTTAGGTCGCCTATTAGAGGCCTTTAGCCTAACCTATTTAAGATCTATCTTGTTCACTAAAAAAGTTAGGCTAAGACTTTTTGAAAACTCTGTTTAGATAAAAAGGCTAAGTTCAAGCTTTTAAAAAAGTCTGTTAGACATATTAGGCTGGCCTATTTAATATATATATATATATATATACATATATATATAGATTATTGAGTGAAACTTGCGATATTTTATTTAGCTTATTTATTTTGTTTATAATGTTTTGTTGAATACAGAAAGTGTATAATTAATTTTAACTTATTTTTTTCACGCACAAATTAAAAAGAAAGTATTTATCTTTATTTATATTAAATTTTAAAAAGTACTATGCAAATTTTCAAAATATCACTAGTTATTAAATTTTCTTTATATAATATTTATTATAAAAATACGACGGGTCAAACCTAAAAAAAAAAAAGTCTATAATAAATAAATAGATCAGACTAAGCTTTATGTTTTGAAATCGAGTTAAGACCAGACCTAACCAAGTCTGATTTCACCTCTTTTCACCCCTACTTCCATTGAACAACTAACATGTGATATAAAAAAAATATTTGAGATACTAAGTATTTGTTAAATCATTTTATTGAAATCCCCAAATTAAAGAAATAGAGAAAATAAATTTAAAATTTAAAATATTAAACAATTAAAATAAATTCTTTAATATATTATATATATTATGTGATTAATGTAAATGTTTATAATCGTAAACAGAATACATTAGAATATATATTGTGGTCAACATTTAATTAAAAATATATACATTTCTAACTTCTAAAGAGGAGCCGTCGTGTACCTCAAAAGAAAGGAGGTTTTGGCGCATAGCTCTGAAGCCGTCTATTTTGACAGTAGTTGGACCACTACATGCGTTCTCCTTTTTGGTCTGAAATTTCTGGATTTTTTCGTGTCTATCCTAAATAACCCCCCACCCAACCCAATTCGTATAACGTGGTTACTTTTTTTTTTTCATGTGCACGCATGAATAAAAGATAAAGTTTTCTCATATATATGTTTAATTAATGCCTTGTTTCCACCCTTTAATTTGGGTTAAAGTTTTCTAATTTGTTCTTGAGCATTCTATCTGAATGGCAGTGAAGAATATAATATGCAATGATTCCTTGTAATTAATTTATAATCCTACTCTTGCTGGATCGCATCTTGTGGTTGGATATTCCCTTTATTTTTTTTAAATAAAAATCGTCTAAGAATAAAAGAACTTCGTAATTAATCATCACTAATATGTATATCTTATTAAATCTTTCCGAAGCTATAGCAGATGTCAACTTGTAGCAAATTTTTATGACTTAAATATATTTTCAACCCTCAAATTTAAATATTTTTTTTATCATCTTTTAATTTTGAAAAATATTCTTTTTATCCCCTCATGTAATAAAAAATTATCTTAAATTGTACATTTAAACGGTTAACAATTAATAAAAAAACATACTTTGAAATAATTAAGAGGCAAAAAAAGTAAATTTAAATTTGAGGAAAATAAAATAAAATAGACCTAAATTTAAAGGATAAAAAAACATAGTTAAGTTATTTTTTCTGTTAACTTTTTATTCAATTTTTTCTTGTTACTTCAAAAAAAAATCTTGTTACATTAAAATCGAGTTCACTCACCATGCAAAGCCCGTAATTGTCCCTCTAGCTAGTAATAACTAATGACATTAAATTTGACTTGTGTATATATTCTCCAGTCTAATATATAATATATCCCACTTGACTGTTTTTAAATTAATGGAATCTTTCTTCACATCATCTTTTACATAATAGCTTCATACTTATCATCATTCACACACGAAAAAAAAGAGGGTTCAAACTCATCATGCCAAGCGCACGTGGACGTTTTATTTTGACCAATTTCAGAATACCGTTATTGAATATAAATTTAATCATTATACATTTAAATACTAAAAATACTAAAAGAAGGCATCATACACATACACACACAATTTATGACCACGGGAATCCTTTGAGTAAAAAGGTTTTTAGCTAGTAAGGTAAGATTGTCTCTTTCACCGAGAGTTTTTTCCAACATACACTCAATTGAATTTGAGACCATACTGCTATGAAGAATAATAAGACACATATTACCTACATATATGTAAGTATTAAAGAATTTATAGTTAAGTTTGAATCAATTTAAAATTTTATAAATATGATATATATATATATATGGTAGGAACTTCCAATCTTTAATTATTGTGTCTTGAAATAAAAATTATCTAATAGAAAGTTTATGTTGTAAGAATAATTTTCACTTTATATCCATCTAACCTAATTTCCCTCATGAATTTTTAATGAAAAAATTATTTTATTAAAACATTTATTTCATCAAAATAGAAAAAACTATTTAATATTTGTTTTTAAATAATTTAAAACATGTATGCGAATGAATTTGGGTTTATTATTATTTTGAATTTCTGTTTTTAGTTTTTCATAATTTTTTTAATTTTTAGTTCTAAAAAAAATTCTATTTCATTTTTTTTTATCTCTAATGTAGAATTTTTTAGGGACTAAAAACAGAACGGAGAAATTTTTGAAGGACTAAAAAATAAAAATAATTTTTTTAAGGACTAAGATCCAAAAGGTGAGGGAAAAAAAGTTAATAAATCCAATGAATTAATTTTTTTACAAGAGAATTGAATATCCTTAGTATGCACTATAACATATACTATTAGCTAGTATTCACGATTAGAAAAAATTCAAACCTTGTATGCACGTGTATGTAGAATTTTCTCCGAAACTTACTTGCGCTATTTCTTCTACTTTATTAGGTAAAAAACGTGTGGGGCATAACCCCATAGCAGCCCTCCTATAAATTCTAACCCTAGTGGTGAATCTCAAATATCAAACTCAAGGTAAACAAAGATGGCTAGGTCTAGTGCTTATCCTTTGTTCTTCATTTCTTCCATTCTGTTTATTTCACACATTTATGCCTCCCAAGTAGAAGCCAAGCCCCCAGTAGTGAAGGGACTGTCATATTCTTTCTATTCCAAAACATGTCCCAAGCTTGAATCCATTGTTAGGAAACATCTCAAGAAGGTGTTCAAGAATGACAATGGCCAAGCTCCTGGCTTACTCCGCATTTTCTTCCATGATTGTTTTGTTCAGGTAACTATTATTTTTATAAAAAATGTTAATTATTAAAATAATAATTTGTTAGCAAAAGGGATTAGATTCACAATTTTTCTTACCTTTCCTTCTCCTACCCTTAACCATTAATTCAACCCAGTGCAATTATTCATCTATATTTTGCTTGAATAATATAATGCTATTCGATCAGGCAAAAGTGATTAGTTATATAAATTCCATGATAATAAAGTACTCTATCTTTTTCTTTTATAAGAAAAAAAACATTCAAAATGACTAGAAGAAGTATTTTATGGATCAAACTTCTGAAGATCGAGTAACAAGGAGAAAAAAAGTTGCAACTATAGAACATGTTTCACCACTAAGGTTAATAATATATATGCATGCATATATATAAAAAAAGATATTAGCTCTAACTTAATTTGCATTTGTATAGGGATGTGATGGATCATTGCTGCTAGATGGGAGCCCAAGTGAAAGAGACCAACCAGCCAATGGAGGCATCAGAACTGAGGCCTTGAAAACCATTGATGACATCAGGGCTATTATCCATAAGGAGTGTGGAAGGATCGTTTCTTGCGCAGATATCACTGTTTTGGCAGCACGTGATTCTGTTTTCCTTGTAATCTCTTCATCCCTCTTACGTTTATATGTACTACTATTTTGTTTCTCAAAACCCTCTTGCTCTTACTAACTATATTTTTGAGACTTTTCTTTGTGACATATACAAGTTTAAATTTTATTCATGTGTACGTTAAGATTTTTACATTATCAACGAAATAAAAAATAATACAAAATATAATTTATAAAATTGTTATTATAAAACTTAAAAATTTATATATATATGATTATTTTAGGATAAATAATTGAATTTTGAACGTTAGAAAGTTAGAATAATTTACACCTTCATTATATGACTAAGTCTAAAATGTTGTCCATTGTTTGGGCAGACGAACAAAAGTTAAACTCCTTGAAGGCTATTTAGTCAAAGTTACATTATTAAATTTACTCGGTTAGAACTAAAAGTAAAATAAATAAAAATATAAAAATATAAGAACATAAAAGTGAATGTAAAAGAAACTAGAAAGTAGAGAAAATTTTCTTATCTTGTTTAAATGAATGAAAAACTGGATAGAAGTAAAAATTAAAGTATTTTAAAAATATTTTGTATTATTTAAAAAATTAATGTAATTAAAAATTGAAACTTTTATTATCGGAGTATTATTTTTCTTTATATAAAATTCACAAAAAATATTTCATTTTTCTTTTTTATTTTCTTAAAAAATAATAAAAATATTATTTTCATCAAATATCTGTGGTCTCCGTTTTGTTTTTCTCTATTTACACTCATCCATATACTTAGTGTAAAGTAGTTATCCCTCTTCAACTTTAACAATAGCCATATTATTTTACTTAAAAGTGGTTTCAGTAATTTAATACCATTAACACTTTATTCTACATACATAAATCAGGCAAGGCTTTAAGAAATGGAGATAATGATGGAGTCGTACGTTATCATCGGTACTCGAGTATCGAGATGGTAGTGCTAATCTATCTGTATATAAATCAGAAAATAAATTAAATAATCAAAGCATGTAATAGCCTGCTGTAAAGTTAGACTAAACTTTGAAATTGTAAAATATTTTGTTCTATGCTAGTGGGACGTAGCCATTTAATTATCTAGGAATTCCTAGTAAAGATTTGTATCCTTTCCACTATGCCAATTCCTTACAATAGATTTTAATTGTCACTGGAACTGCTTAGAATATTTTATAGCCAAATGCTAACCGTTTCCTTAGGATTTTGATTAATTAAGAAAGTGAAAAGAAAAATTATTTTTATTAATAAAATGAGTAGAAATGTATTCTTCTATAATTTTTAAATATACTCTTACAAGATTTTCAATAAAAAAAATTAATTTTTTAATTAATATATTTAGATGACTAATTAGAAGGATCATATATAATTATTTCATTTTGAAAAATCAATTAGTTGTTTATATTAATTATCACGGATATGATCAAAATAATAGACTTTAAAAGATCTAGTGTCCTATATGGTAAACTAAAGTTGATTTTTTCATTAAATATATATATATATATATATATATATATATATTATCTAGTCGTAACTCAAATATAATTATCTATTTACTTGTGAAAAAGAAAAAGAAAAAAGGTTTAACTTTTAAAACATTTATTATTTTATGCATGTTTTGATTAATCCTGTAGTTGTCCTTTCTCTTTTCAGTTTTTAACCTAATTTGTTTATACTTTGTGTAGACAGGAGGTCCCGATTATGCAGTGCCACTTGGAAGACGAGATGGCCTGAGCTTCAGCACATCAGGAACACGTGATCTCCCCAAACCCTTCAACACCACCGGCGTAACCCTTGATGCTTTCGCCGCCAAAAACTTTGATGTCACCGATGTTGTCGCCTTATCCGGTGCACACACCTTTGGTCGTGCCCATTGTGGCACATTCTTCAACAGGCTCTCCCCTCTTGACCCCAACATGGACAAAACCCTAGCCAAGCAACTACAATCCACGTGCCCCGACGCAAACTCCGGCAACACCGCCAACTTGGACATCAGAACCCCGACAGTGTTCGACAACAAATACTACCTTGACCTAATGAACCGACAGGGGGTGTTCACCTCGGACCAGGACTTGCTCAATGATAAGAGGACTAAGGGGTTGGTGAATGCATTTGCGTTGAACCAAACGTTGTTCTTTGAGAAGTTTGTGGATGCTACTATAAAGTTGAGTCAATTGGATGTGCTGACTGGGAATCAAGGTGAAATTCGTGCCAAGTGCAATGTGGTGAATGCTAAGAAGTCTTTGTTGACGTCTGTGGTGGAAGAGGTGCTGCAATTGGTTGATCAGTTTTGAATGGAGCAAAAGTTTTTAAGTTATGTGTAGTTCGTAATTCTTGTGTGGTGTTGTTTAATTGCTAAGGATGTGGATGTGTTCTATTTTGGGGATTTTTGTTTCCTGTCTGACATATGACTAATGTAATAAGGATAAAGTGTTAAATGTTATGTGCTTGAGTTTGCCACACAAAGCAAATATTGTTTGTTTTCGATCTTGTCCATTTTCTCTTGCTTATTAAGGAAATAAATGCACTAATAATGATCTTCCCATAAATACCTTGGATCGACTCTCTGTTAGAATAATTGAAAGAAAGAAACTCAAGCTTTTCATTTCATTGTGTGTATATGATATTTATAAAGAAGGAGTTGCTAGTAAACAAGTTGGCAACACATGCTGCAAAAGAAAGAAAAACTCAAAATGAAACTAACAGAATAAAATAGTATTATAAAGATATTAACCAGTAACTATTATAACTAACAAAAGGAAGTCTTTCTAAAGCTAATTAATTAAAATCGTTCCAATTTTATCTCTAATTAAAGCTCAAGATCAGGAGTTACATTGATGTGCTGAAGGTTATATTAGCGGGCATATCTTCCACATAAACGGAAAGTTGAACTTGAATTCAAATACTTATTTGCACATAATCAGGAGTTACATTGATCTGTCCATAACTGTACATTTCCTTTTCTATCATGTATTGCAACAGGCTATTTAAAGTCACGTTATGGACAATGAAAGTAGAGTAAAAACATTCTCTCATTCTGTTTCTTATTAGGCTAAGTAAAAAAAAAAAGGAGAAAAAAAGAAAAAGAAAAGGTGGAAAAGGAAGAAAAAAGAAGATAATAACAAGAAAAGCATAAAATATGTAACGAAGAAGGAACAACAAAAAGAAAGAGAAAAGTGAAAATAAAAAAGTGTCTCGCACTCCAATGTGAAATACTCCATTCCTTCTCTTTCATAAAAAAACACAATTTTTTTAATTTTTTTTCATAAGTAAATTTTAATTATTTTTATTTCATTTAATAAGACTGTTTAAAATACTATTCTTTTAATAAAGATATATGTTTAATATTAAGTTTTAATTAATGATAATTTTTTTAAAAAATATTTTTTTTAATTAAAATAACACAATTTAATAAAATAATTATTTTTTTATTAAATGTGAAATTAGTTTTTTTTTTCTTATAAAAGAGAATGAATTGAGGACTTGGTTGTGGTTGAGTTAGCAAAAGAGACAAGTTATATCTTATGTCAAATCCTAGAGAGAAACTTTCATCTTAACTCTTGGATGTCAATTTCATATATATTTCTTGAAAGACCATGATTGTTTGAAAGTCTAGCAAAGACCTTGTGATTTATGTTTGTGTATGAGAATTATTGATTGACTCTGAGATGAAAGTCACAATTAAATTGTGACATTCTAATGAGTGGATTGAAGTGAGAGCAACAACCTTGGCATGACACACATGTCTTGAGGGAGACACTTATTAAGCCATGAGAATAGTAGAAGCACCAAGAGAAAGAAAAGTAGCTTCTTGTGACCAGGTGGTGGACACCACACAAAAAGAATATAAAAGAGTTAGTGTATTGTTTATACTATTTTATTTAATGTTTTTTCCTTCTATAATAATTTTATGATAAATAATATATAAATATTTATTGCATAATTAAAAAAAAAAAAGAATGGGCAACACTACTGGCGCCAGAGGGTGGAGGCTAGTGGATCTCAATATCTCACTTCTCACAGAAAGAGTGACAGATTGTCGGTTGTCATTGTCATGGAAAAGTTCAGCTTTCAGATAGCCTTGTTTACCTGAGTTCGATATACACCGTTGGAATAAGAATGCAATTTGTTTCTTTAATTTCTTATTTGTGTTGTTGAAATAATAACTTCTGCCTTTCATTTCTTTTGAGAATAAATAAATAAACTTAATCTTAAATTTGGTGTAAAATATATATAGTTTGTTCTCAGAGTTAAATGTAATATTTCTCATTTATGTAGCTATGTAGAATGATCCGTATATATATATATATATATAATGTTGTCTTCCACTTGAATTGGATTCTCTGTGTGCGTCTTGCCTAACTAGTTTCGTGCCATTGTTAAATTACTCCAAAAGATCCAATTATGTAGCCATGTAGCAAGGAGAGATATTGTTGCATAAACATAATCCACTGAAGTGTGTGGTTGTATATATATATATATGTTGCCTTTCATAAATTACTGGTGAGTAGAAGATTCATGAAAATATACACGGCAATCATTAGTTTATTAGGAGGGTTTAATTTCTTCTACCCACATTATTTCGTAAGAAATTAAGAAATTATGCATCTCATAGGTATTAAGGTTGAAAATGTATTTTTAAATAAGCTATTCCAAGTACATTCGTCCTCTTTTTGTCTCTCAGTTGTTGGTACGATATATTTATCCTAGCTTCCTCATCTTCTAATAGGTTACTCTTTGTTGGTATCGATTCTCATCTATAAACTTGAATGGTGGCAGGCTTGATATTTTTGTCGGTTGGCCAACATGAAAGAAATGATTTACAGGATAATGCATGTATGTTAGCTAGCTAAGAAAAAAGCTAGTGTATTAATTGGGAAGGTCCAAATTGAACATCATTTATGGTGGATGCTGACTTTTGAAGGAATATACAATATTATATAATTATCTTGTGCTCAATTGTGATAGCTTATTGTTACTTTTACTTATTGGTATTTAGATATTATCTTGTGTATTTTTAGATTGAATATGAATTTAATTGGCTTGGTTCAAAATATTAAGATTATTAAGTTTTGTATATTATTTAATATTCAATAATCCTTCCTTCAATTATATTATTTTTTCATAAAATTTAATAATAAGAAAATAAAATACATTTAGTTTAATTTTCATTATTATATTATATGACTTTTACCTATAATTAGATGTTATAGGTATATGTTAATGACTTTTAGGTTGTAGGTATAAGTTAATGACTTTTACCTAGCTACAATTAGATGTTGTAAGTATATATTAATGACTTTTACTTACACCTAAAATAAATTGTAAGTATTACCTATAGTGACAGATAAATATAATCATAGGTAAAATAATGTCCGTAGGTAAAACTTGTACATACAAACTATTAAGTGTCTGTAGGTAAATGTCAATTATACTTTTACCTACAAATTATTGACTTATAGTGATAGATTTTTTTGTAGTTATAAGTCAATTTTGTTGTAGTGGACCTTGCCCAAGATTTGAACCTTTAGGGAAACTCTTGCTAGTAAAGAGGAAATTTCCTAATTTTTCATCAGATTTGTAAAAAAAATATTTTTGTGGTCAGGATAAATATGGTTTGATCTAATCTTGTAAAAGCTAGTCTTAAAATTATTCCAAGATAAGGTGAATAAAGACCCTTGTTCACTAGTCATAGATACCTAACCACCCTTACCATACTCATTTGCCATAACCTAATAAAAGCATAGAAATTTATTAACAATGGGAGTCATATTCAAATAATGAAAAAGGATTCAAAACCCCTTCATAAAAGCAAAACTATTTGGATGAAGTTGCATAGGAGCAACATTCATCTCAGTCAACACATTACATTCGAAGTCCGAAAAAGGAAAAGTTATGTCTTAATCCTTGAACATATCTTCACACACATACATGAAGTTAGGAATATTGAAATAAGTAAGGTTCACTTTGTCCTTTAGTTCGATAATGGATTTAGTGTTTTGAAAAAACGAAGTAATGTATTCCGACCTCACCAATGACCCATGTATACACAGAGTGATAAGAGGATATTCTTTTTTCCTTTATGATTTTTTAGGACTAGAATCATTGTTTTCTTTTATCTTTTTACGTTTCTTACTCTTCTATTTTTATGGGAAGACCCTACAATATCTTACCCCCCCCCTTTACCACCACCAATAGTGTCATCCATTTTCCTAAATGGTTTAAAAAACCTCAACATTAGATACCCCTCAATTGGACTCAACCAGGATGGTGTTAATATCATTTTTGGTGACGTTGCCAACGATGACAATAACACCAAAGGAGATTTCAAGACCTTTTGTCAAGTTTTGGAACTGTTCCTCATCAAAAAGAGGAAGAGAAACAAATAGAGTTAGAGAATGATTATGACTCTTCCCCTATGTCCAAGATCTCTTTCTCTAGCATGGATATTCGGTGAACAACCAAAGATCCATCCCCATTAGAACCAAAAGAAGACATCTTAAGAATAAAAGATAATGAATGAGAAAATACTTGAAACAAAGGACAAAAACACAGACAGAAAACATAATAGGAGGATGGAGAAGACGATGCAGAGAACAAAAAGGTAAAAGTTCTAACGCATACTTCTAACTCTTCACCAGAAAGCTCTTAAACTTTTAGAAATCTCGAGTGAAGTTTGAAATAATAGTAAAATGGAAAAGTGTTGGTGAAAGTGTAAAGGTCAAGTATTTATAAAACTTTGAAACACCTTCAGAACCTTTCTAACCTTTCACCATCACTAACAACCTTTCTAAACTCATGATGGAGATGCAAAAACCGAAGCCCCACTTTCATCAAGGGTTTTAAATCTCCAACCCTACCATTTGGGGGTTTTCTCCAATTTAGATGACTTGTTCATTTAAGACCACAAATGTAATGACATGCGGCATAATCAAGAGTTGCCTAGATTGTTGTGTCCTAAATTGAAAGGTCATGATTCTTCTTGTTTGAAAAGTCATTACTATGTCTAAACGCTTGCATCATGATGTTTGGCCAAGATAAAGTCGACTATCCAGTTCATTCTTTGGTAAAAGAAATTACTTATATAAACACAAATCAACCACCTAAAATAGACCGATCTCGTTTTGCTCCTGAGACAAATCAGACCGGCCTTAATTTATTTCTTTGACAAATAAAGGGGCTAAGGTAAGTTATCCAAGTTGGCTATTTTTATTAAGCTATCCTAGTCGACTATTTATTATTTCATCTTCATGGTTATCACATCAGACGAAGTTCCCTTAGTAACCCTGTGTCGTCCTAAAAACATAGCTTGCTTTGTCATCAAACTCTTTCATCTCCATCAAACTCAGAACTTGTGGAACTTGTGTACTGGATGAGCTTATAGATAGTCAACATTAACCAATTTTAAATTTATAAACAAATATTTATTTCACATAAAATAAACATTTGTTTCACATATCTAAAATTTATAATAAATAAAATATTTTTAATATATAAATCATATTATATATAAAATAATTATAACAAAAAAATAAATTATTTTTAGACTTCTGATAAAAAAAATTGTGATTTTTATAAAATATTAAAATTTGACTTTAAAATAAAAATAAAATTTTATATGTCAATTATTTTACATTACAACATTAATAAATATTTTTATTTAGGTTAAATTAATTTTTAGGCCTTTAAATTATTTTATAAAGTTAATTAGGTCTTTCAACTATTTTTTTTCAACGTTACTACTAGTATTTGTTTTTTATTTAATTTCATGCAAGAAATTAGTTAAAAGAAAAATACAAATTCAAGAACTCAATTAAAAAAAAAATCATAGATCTATTTAAAAATGACACATAATTCAAGAATCTAATTAAATATTATCAACTTCTTACATAACAATTTTTTTTTACTTTTGCATGTCAATATTCTCACTTATGCTACTCTGTAGATTCTAATTAACTCAGTATTCTCATCCTACAAAGACGATAACATTGGCTGGTAAACTAACTTGGAGAAACTTGTTCATTCTTACTTAAGTCCCTGAATTATTTGTAAATTTTAAATAGGTTTCTGATTTTTCTAATTGTGTCCTTAAACACCTTTTAGTTCAACAAATTAATTTAACCTTTTATTTATAACATAGATTAGTGTCTACACAACTACACTTTCCGTCAAAAAAATATTAGTGTTTACACGGCCATAAATACACCTTACGCGTGCAATTGACATCGAATCTTCCAAGAAAATGTCCTAAATTTTTTCAGTTAAGAAACCATACACATGTTCCCTTTCATTTGTGAAGTTACAAATTCCAACTAGTATTTCACAGTTACTCAGACGATGTCTTATTTGGACCTTATGCTGGTCTCAACTGAACTCATGGTGTTCCTCATTCCTCTCGAATCATGTCCTCCTTCGTCCCTACCAATGAAAGGAGATACGTTTTCCATCTGAAAAGCACAGATTTGTCACCATCTCCAACCACTATATACACAATCTGCCAATACGTATATAAAGTTAGAACACTTATTAAACAAAGGATGGAAGTTGTCAATCATTGTCTTTAGAACATTGATTAAAATCATGAAACTATTTTATATTCAAGTAACTAAAAGTATTTAGTGACATGGGTTAAATATTTTTCCACCAATGTTTTTAATGAATACAATCATTGAAAAGACTTAAAACAAAACATATTTTTCCAACAATGTTTAAAATTTTACCCTATTCCTTATATTTATAACTCTCTCGTTCCAAATTATATGGAGAAAATTTATATGTATGTTGAGGACCACCATGCCACCTATATCTCAATCAATAAATATGGGATACGTGAATAATAAATACAATACTCCCAATGAGAAGGCTAACATTTTTATCTTTCAAACAAATTATATCAAATTTTAAATGTTCCTTAATCAATTAACCATAAATCTAAAAACTGCTTCATTATCACGTTCGCACTCTTCCAAGTTGCCGGAAACATATTGCTATGCCAGCATGTCGCACAAAGCAACCACGAATAACAACATGAATATTTTTGAAACTCAAATACTTAAGTTGGACTCTAAAAGCACTTTTAAAACAAATTTTCTGTAGAGTCAAGGCTTTAATTTACACCTTCGGCATCAAATTTTCAGGATAAAAAGCTTGAACAACCGAGCATCATGTACCAAACATCGTTGCTTGCTTCCATAGGCTTCCATTGACCATCAGCAATAATCCATTATTGTGGTTCTTTCTTGGTTCAACAATGGCTGTCATCGTTTATGCGTTGTAGAAGATTTGCGTAAACACAATCCGATTATCTTTTAAGATTTTTTTATCATTTATGATCCGATTCAACGTGATTTGCACAATATTTGTTGTTAATAGATTGGATGATTTCAAATTTCATATTATTTCCGTTAAAAGATTCGGACGGTAACCTTCTCACAATTGAACATTATCTCTGTCGTGGACGCGACTATTGGGCTTAATAACAAGGCCCAATTATCTTCATCACGTATTCCACTTCTTAGTGAACATGGCCTATAATTGAGTCAATACCAGCAGTTAAGATACGCTCATGGAGGCCGAGATTCCCGGAAACCGTTTGTGTCACAACTGTGAGGTATATTGTTTATAAATATATAGTGATTGCTGCTAAAAAGACACACACAGACTCTATCTTTTTCAATTACACAGAGCATACACCCCTCGTCATTGGTGTATCTCTCTGTGATCACCTACTTCGAAGTATCATCTTCCATTGATACTCTTGAAGTAGGAGAGTTAGAATCTGATCCAAGAACAAATATTCAGCCCATTAATGCTGTACATTTGTGTTCTGGAAATTTACATAACAATCTCTATTATCCATGTGTCACACAACTATTTGTTGGGACCATAGATGACATGTTGATCTTCATGCAAAAACACCTTATATAACAAATTAAGAGCAGAGATAAATATAATTAAATAACTCATTGTTTTGGTAATTAAATAACAGTACAAATATATACATGATTAAAGCCATGATATAATCTCATTGATGCAGTGTTAATTAGTTTGCGTGGGATTGAAATGTATGTATGTGGTCCATGGACACGTGCAAATGATGGCATTGTCTTGCAGTGATGATGTATTTCCCACCGCTTCTTCCACTGTGTGGGATCCACGTCCTATCATGCGACCCAACTTCGATTCACCATCTTTGACCGACAAAAACATGCTCTAACTTCAAAACCAAAGCTTAACATTTCTAACCTCAACAATTTTCCCAAACGACAAAGCGTCCCGGCGCGACGACAACCAGGCCCACAATCAAATTGGCTCCATAGTCATCACCAAGTGTCCTTCATGTGCCTTTCGTTATTTTTTGTTTGGGGGTTAAATGTGAAAGTTCTTCCTCAAATTTTTGATGAATTTCAATTCATAAACAAAATTTTAATTAATTGTTCTTGATCATTTATTTATATATAGAAGAATCAAATTCCATCCATATAATTTAAATAATTATTATATTATTTAATAATACATATAAAAAAGTAATTTTTATCAATCTAATCGTTGAATTATATTTATATATTATTAAATATTATCTGTATTAAATTTTATTAAAATTAAACATCAATAAATAAGTAATCAAATAATTCATATCTTAATATATTTTGAAAATTGTATGAAATCTTAATTTTAATTTATATCAATAAAGTAATAAATAATTTTATATTAACATAAAATTTTGTACTTATTATGTTGAAGGAAGTTTCAATCCAACAAATTTTTTTAAGAAAATATTATGTAGTTGAACATTATAGAATGATATAACAATTATCAAAGTTATACCAATGTAATTTGATTTCTTCTCTAATATATATATATATATATATTAAAAATAATCTTTATTATCAAGAATTATTATTAAGTGATGAGCTATATTGATAATTATAATATTTTTTTATGGATTGTTGTCATCTCTCAAGTATTGTTTATCATTTTTAGTCCTTTCATTATGATAATTATATATTTTAACTGTCATTTTGTAATATCCTAACACATAGATACTAATTGTAATTGTTGTAAGAAAAAAAGATGATAAATAGTTTTATATTTGACTTATTCCCATAAAATCTACACATCAATTAATTAGAAAATTTGTTTACCAAACCTGTTTCAGCCACAGTTGTTGGTGCCAAAATGTACAAGATGGTTATCCTAAACATATTTTTCCAATCTTAAGGAGAGTGGTAGAATATAAATTTGTTATAGTTACATCAGTTGATAATTAGTTACTTATTTTAAAAAAAAAAATCTATATTAGCTGATAATTACTTATTTTCTATTGTTCTTTTAAATCTATTTGTATTAATCTATATAAAAAAGGATTGTACCCTCAACATTTTGATAAAAAAAAATGAAAAAATATTTTTCTTCTTCCTCTTTACTCTATTAATGCAGAGAGTTCCATCTTCACAAAATACAATAAATTATTCGGGATATAAATTAACATAAGGTTAAGCAGTTTAGCTTGTCAAGAGCCTACGGTGTGATATGGTCTATGATTGGTATAAGCAATTTTCTTCACCATTTATCTGTTATTTGTTTGGTTTGGAAAAAATAATATGTAACTGAATCATGAATAGAAATGAGGCGATGACATGGACTATATTAATGCGTTAACAAGTTTGGTTGTATACAACAGATTAACTGTTAGAGGGGCTACCTAGAATTGAAACACCACCAGCCTACAATAAGAGAATGATAATATAAAAACAATGAAAATAGGAACAGAATCATGAAGGACTACTTTTTTATGTGTACGTAAATAAATTGGCATGGCATTGGAATATATCCATAAACATACCTCAGTCAAATGGTATATGACATTTTGGCATAGGTAGCCGGGCTTGTGTAGGAGGGATTGAAGGGAAATGATATAAATTGTGGGGCAATCAGAAGCCAGATCTGTATTATGTGAGGCCAAAAAAGATTGCCTCAATCTCATAATCCACTTAATTGTCAAGTTTGATATCATTATGAGATGATTTTTGACGCTCAAAATTGGACATCTGTCATTAGAGAAAAAGAAGGCGACGAAACTAAAGTTATTTATCTGTAATGTTTAGTAACATTTTTTTTTCTTAACTCGATTTACTGGAGAAATTTTTTTTGATTACTCTAAAATTTGATCAAAAGATACGTAAAAATTTGATAAAGAATTTTTTTATCTAACAAAAATAAATATTATTTAAATTATTTAATCTTAATTTTAACATATTAATTATCTATGTATAATTATTTAGTCTTACAATTTAGTAACATGGCCCAAGTCAGAATCAAATCAACTTGGGAAAGTTACATATTTATTAACTAAAATTTATATCAACTATAGTATAAATGTATAATACTTTTAATTATATTTAATACCAACATTTTACCAAATTTAACTTATTATTTTATTACAAAAAACAACTTTTTTTACTGCAACGAAACGAAAAAAAGTAGTAACTATTATCATCTCTTTTAATATTATCATCTTTTTTTACTTTTACAAACTTTTATTTTTAGTCTTTTTTTAAACTTAGTTTATATAGATTCATTGACATATATTCCATATCACAGTAGAGCATCAACATTATATATGAGCAACTAAGTTTTTTTTAATTGTATTTCTCATTGTATTTTTTCAATTTGTTATGTCTGAGATAATATAAGTTTGTTTCTTAAAAAAATTAAAACAATGTGTCTTAATAAATACGCATTTTATTAATTTTATGGTATTGTAAATCCTAGTAGAAACCAATGTAAGTTATATAACAGCCTTACCAAACTAATGGCAAATTAAGTATAAATTTGTGTCAGCTTTTGTGATATAATGCTGGCTTTTGGATAAAGCTAGATGACTTATATCTTATAGAGATGGTTATAAGAGCTAGTAATTAAAGTGATTGACTTTATATTAATATTGTCGGCGAAATGGTTGTAAGTAGTTAAATGTGATTAATTTTGTGTTAAGATTGTCGAGAAAGAAAGAAATTTTATTACAATATATCAACTGACCGAAACAGATTTTCTCAAGTGTTTAAATCTCATTTTTTTTCCTTTTAAATCTTAATTTTAGAATTAAAATATATTATGTTATGATTATTTTTTAATGGTCAGGATCTCATGCAGCAATAATGTTATTGGAGAGAATCCTCTCCCATCAATTAACTGACCATTGTACCTTATAGTTTGTATGTGCACACGTTATGGGAGGAAAAAATTCACTTGAGTCGTTAGAGCATCATCTTACAATATTATCATATGTAATGATTTTTTTTTATCTATTTATTCAATAAAATTTCAACATCTTTTCATATTATTTTTTGCTAAGTTTACTTTTCTTGTTGCTTAATTTAAGTTTTTTTCTGTAAAAGTGGAAACTATAAATTTGGAGATTTCTTATGCTTATTTTTTAGGCTCAATAACCATAAGTTAGCGTTTTCTTCTCGTAATAGTCGACACGCACAAGCATGGATTGATCATATGATATTAATTATTACTATGGATTTAGAGGAGGTAGTACTTTAAGTTATAGCTCACGGTATTATATTGAAACAACAGTCATTAGCTAGTGACAGTAAGTACTTATCAAACTGAAAATGTACAAACTTTCAATCTTAAGATTTGTCCAAATATAAGCTTATATAAGTTACTTGATATTACAATGTTGACCCGTTGACAACGATAAATCAATCATGACAAAGATGATGTTTGTTTTAAATTGTTTTAAAACAAACCAGTGTGCTATGAGGTTGTTTAGCCCGTGGAGGGCATTTTGAAGCACCCAAATCTGAATATTAGAAGGAATTATTTTGCGTTTTTTTTCGGCAACAGGGAGTTGTTTTCCTATATATTAATTAACTTAATGTTCTTTTCTTTTTGGTGCAGAATTAACTTATAGTGCTCTGATTACTAGTTATAGTTTCTGTGTAATTTGAATAATCGATTTTCAATATACATTATAATTATTAGTAAATATTAGCATTATATCACATTTAAAAAATAATTATGTTAAGGATATGAGTTTTTAAGAAAAGACAAAACTTATTTCGATCATTTTGCACCTCTAAAGGAATTAGTTAATATTGAATTAATTGTTAATTAAAATTCATCTTTGTCGCATACCATAAAATGATGCCATCTTTGAGATGAAAAGTAATAAAATAAAAATTATGTGATACAGAAAAAGGTGAGATATATGTGACAAAATTAACATAAATTTAAGCAAATAGCTTTAATTAAAATACAATATAATATTAGTGAACAAATATTATTATTTATTAAATAGTTATAAAAAATTGTAAAATGCAATTAATATATTATTATATTTAATTCATTTGAAGTGCCTTAGGCAGGTATATCACATGTATGCAAGTATTTTAGCAACTATTTTGATGTAATTGGTATTTTTTTTCTATCATTTTTTTTTCTTCTATCTTATTTTCACAAAGTTTCAAACACATAGATAAACTGATATAAATTTATTTTAACCTAAATAATAATTTAAAGTTTGAGTCTTAAAGAAATATTCTATCAAATTTCACGGTTCAAATATGATTACTTTTCTTAAAAAATAAATTTGATTTTGCTGGGGAAAAAATTAAAATAGCATTTTTCCAACAAAATTATCGTGTAAATTAAAAGAGAAATATATACTATAGGCAATAATAATAAAAAAAAGGAATTGAAATAAAACATATACAAAGTACTAGTTTTTCTCCAGAACATAGAAGTTTCTGTTGGTCGAGAAAGGCCATTGTGGTGGTGGTGCAAACAGATGAGGGTTCCACCACCGCAACCTCGGCCACCACTGTGGCGTTGATCGGAGGCATGACCGCAGACGCAGAAGAGGAAAATGGAGATGGAGAATAAAGAGGAAGAACATGGAAAGAAGGGGATTCAGTTATTCTTTGGAGGAGGGGTGCTAGAAGTGTGGGAAAGAGAAGATTGGATTGAAGTTTTTGTTAATTATTCTTGGGTGGCTTAGGGCTAGCATCTGGTGCTTTTGAGTTACTGTTGCTGTAGCCAATACTTTTACAACGCCGGAGGGATTGCTCATCAGGCTTGTGAACGTGGTTGCGATGGGTGTGAGGGCTGAGAAATGAGAAGGATAATGTGTCGTGTGAGAAGATTTGCATGCTTCTCACTCCTTTAAATAATGTAACTGAAGAAAAAGAAAACAAAAGAAAACACGTGTACTTTCTGTTTGGTTTTGAAATTTTGATTTTGTGTGCGAATTAATTTCGAATATAATTTTATGTTAAAAATTTAAAATATTCAATTTTTAACTTAATTTAATAATAAAATATTCAAACATAAATTACATTCCATTAAAATTAATTTTATATAAATCATCCATTTATACACACTTTGCTAAAGAAGATGCATTGATTATCAATGTTACATTATGTACCAACCCAACAACTATATATGGGGATGTTACGTATAATATCATGGTAATAAATTATTCATGCTTTTCAAAATTAATTTTATATAAATCATCCATTTATACACACTTCTTTAATCTTATTCCCCTTTATGAGCATCGGAAAGCTTGACAATGAAACGTGTGAATTGTGAGTATCTTGACTTTTTTGGATATGGTCCACGTTTTCCTAAAAGAGAGGCAAAAAGGACAAAATCCACCCGACTTTGGAGAAAAAAAATGATGAATAAACAATAAGATCTAGTTTTATTGAATAAGTAGAGTATATAAGTTTATTATATACTTTTTGATATTATTTTTAATTTTTACTAATAAAAAAATATAAATATCTGAATGTAATATAATAATAATTAAAATGAATAGTAAAGAAGTGAAAAGTTTGAATATTTTTTGTTCGAAAGACAAATATATGAAAGCATTTTTAGTGATAGAATTAATGTTAGATTTTTAGTTCAATTTCTATAGATTTCATAATGTGATATTAAATGTAAGAATTTTAAATTTTCTTGTTCTAACACTAAATTTCATTTTGAATTATTGAGGAGAGACGCAATTCGGAAGGTTATTATTTATTTCACCCATGCTTCACATTTTTTCTCCGCAAACGAACGAAATTAGAGAGCTTTAATTTTTAAAATTCTCCTCCCCCTATTAATTTATTTATAAAATTTAAATCAGTAATAGCTAATAATTTCGTCACTACGGATAGTTTTTCATTTATTTTAAAAATATATTTATATAATAATATATGGCAAAAAATCTCTCTCTTGTGTTGTGTGTGCGTTATAAGTTTAGTTAGTATTGTACGAAATTTTCATACTTTCCAATGCATAACTATAGAAGCAATGTGAATGTTAAATTGAGTATTTTATTTGGCTACACTACTTTTGAGACACACAACACAAATCGCAGCCCCTCCAATTCACTAAAAAAAAAAAAAAAAGAAACTGGAACTTTTGACTGTCATTATTTGTCGATGACATCAAAAATCTGTCAAAAATTTTGAATTTCTGATAGATTTCCAACAGCTAAATATTTTTCAGTAAAATGGTTGTTGAAAATTTAATTGACAGATTTTTTTTGTCCATTTGTCGTAATTTCTTATTGAATGATTCCTTCGAAAATTAGTGACAGATACTTCGGTCGTTCAAAATGTTTGTCAAGATATATTTAGAGGTGAAAGAGAATACAATAGGAGACTATAAGCAGTTGCACATTTAAAACATGTTACAACTTATAAGTGTCTAAAATCTGCAATTTAATTACTTTCTTCCCTCTTTTTCCAAAAATATACACAAGAATTGACATATAAATAATCATTTAAAAGGTAGAAGAAATGTGATTTAAATTTGAAAAACACTTAAGGTAAGCACAAAGGGGATACAAAGATAGAATATTAACCCAGTAAAACACGTTTTAACACAACCATTCAAGAACTGTCTAAGGTATTTCCATGACCATTGGAGAATATAGTTACCTAAGTCCATAGTGACCCACAGTTAACTCCATATCAACAACAATTAATATAGCTGGCAATAACTCGCACATATGTAGACAATTATACTTAACTTGCATACTAAAATGGAAAAAAATAGTAGTAACTCACCCAAAGTAGCCAATCCATGGATCCATTTAAGTTCACAACCATGCATGAATAGAATCTAGAACATCATTTTTTGTAGGTTTCAAATTAATAAAAGTTTCAAGACCGTGAAGGCATATTAGACAGAAGTTGGAGTGATAAATTACTTTTCTCAATCTTTTTTGAAATTTTGTATATTCATCTTTTCCTTTAATCACCTATACTACAAAGGGTCCTTGGTCAAAAATTATTGGAAAGTTAACAAGGTGCAGCAGGACATTAACTACATAAAGTGATTCATGTGATAGAAGACCCTTAACTTTCCACTGCTAGCTTAATTAATTTGACCATGATCCACACTTAGCTTATTTATTGTTAATTATATTTTCTCTTACCTACGTATATATCTTACTTTGATAATATTGTTTTTTCATAAATCCTACGACGCAAGATGATTGCAACCACAAACTTTGGCACGCTGAGACATCACCAGTTTTCCCATACCAGAATTTGTCGAAAAAAATAATATATATTCCAGGGTTCGTGAAAAAGCAAGAAACGGAAATGGGAAAACAAAAGTAAAGAAATGAGTGAAAGATGTTGTATGACAAAGTCAACAAAGTAGATGTTTCACCCTCTTTTAAATCTTGAAATGGATTAAAAAAAAAACAATAATAGCAAAAGAACCACAGTAATATAGTTGAATGCAAATTCCCTGTCAAACCAAACCATGCCACTATTAGAAAGATACAGTTGAACCGAGTTATTGCTCTTGTTCTCTGAAGAATTTTGCTTCCTTTCTGCCTGAAGTGACCGGCATAATGATTCCAGTTTTTCTTTCTGATTATTAGTTTTCTCCAGTTGTTTCCGCTGCTCAGACATAAATAAATAATAAATTTCACATATGTTGTCAATAAGAAATTGATGAGTAACAAACTGAGCATGATCGATTTCTGTCTATGCATCAGCTTAAATAGACACCAAGCTTAAAGGGGAATGTTACGAAAGACATGTGATGAATGTGCGAAACATGCCAGGGTAATTCAGCATTTTGGGTATCCTATAATTGCTCCAAGTATATGAAATAAATAATAAAAATTAAATCTCATTTTATTAGCTATTTTATTGAAATCAGAAGGTTATTTAACTCTCAGCATTTTTTTTTTTAAATTCCAATGCGGAAACATCGAAGCAATCAAGCAAACATGCAGGAAGGAAAAGTTACTCGAATGATACGTTCACGTCTTTATTATGTAAGGTTGGCCACTCTTTTGGTCCGATTTGTGGGAAGGATGAAAAATAAGAGGAAAAAAAGTTTGAAATAGATAGTTACTTTCAAACATAGAATAAAAGAAAACATTTTGTTTTAGTTTAATCTTTTATCTTATTTTTTATTTTAGTTGGATCATTCAACCTATTAATATATTAAGATTAACATTGTTAATCATGTAAACACAAATTTTGTTGGTATACTTTTCTTTCTTTATCCTCCATTTCATTTTTCACAAAAAATTATTATTAAATAATTTACAACATTAATGAAAAATTAAGATAAATAATCAAATAGATTATTTGATCTATTTTAATTAATTATTGTATTTATTAAAATACATTTTTTTTCTTGAATAAAAACCATATAAGTAATGGTATGAGAAATTAATTCCCTACATTTAGTGTTTGTCCCGTGCATATATAAGAAAATTTTAGATCAAATATTTGGATTTAAAGCTATTTTGTTTGCATTTTTAGTTAATATATAAAAAAATATAAGGAAATAATTAGGAGTTTTTTCAAGTTAAAAAATAAATTTTAGAGAATAGACATAATTATACCCTAAAAATATTTTTAAAATTCATTCCAAACATATGTTTAATAATAAAATATTTCAAAATCGCGTCTTTTAAGTTTTAAGATTTTTCTCAGCGTTCACGAGTCACGATCGACTAACAAAAGTTTAGATATATTTTTAGTAATATTCTAAGTATTTTTTTCAAAAAATAATAATTGATGACGGTCAGTGACGGGCCACTTAAAAAAATTGAGCTTTCAATTTGGGTGTTTTTGTGTTTATAAAAGTAAAAATGCAAAAAAAAAAAAAACTCGGAAAATAAACAATTGAAAGTCCCATGGATTTTATTTTTTTTTATTTACATTTTTATTTTTACAGGTTCAAGAGATCTGATGGACTCTACAAAATAAAAGATAAAGGTTTTCTTCACACATAACCAAAGATAAAGGTTTTCTCCATTAGAAAGATATATACTTTGACATTCATCTGCGGTACTCACCATCAGTCTTCTATCTGTGACATATAACAATAAATTGGCCTGGCGTTAGAAAATTAATTATAACAATAACTTTTCCAACTTCGGAGTAATTCACGATAGGAATGTCTAAGAATATACACCAAATAGAAAATAAACAATGTTTAAGAGAATATAGTGAGTAAAAGAATCACCCCGATCCCAATGCTCAGTCATTGAATAAAATAAAACAGGTAAACAAAATACTCAGATATAAAACAGGCGGTTAACAAATACTCCGTTGGTTCTTAAATATAAGAGAAAAAAAAACCACTATTTTATTGGTTTAAAATATAAAAAATTTCAACTAATTTTGTTTTATTTATTATTATTAACTTTAAAATATATTTTATTTAATTAATTTTTTAATTTGATGACTATTTTTATTCATAATTTTAAATTTCAATAGAGGATAAATTGGAAAAAAAACCTTGATCAAAAATCAAGATAGATAAAATTAAATTGGATTAATTAACTTAAATTATTATTATTATTATTATTTATCTGAGGCCAAGTACTTCAGAGTATAATAATAATAATAATAATAATAATAATAATAATAATAAATTATAGAAGGGACTGACTTTGTGCTTGAAAATTTTCTAAAGTCAATTATGGAAAAAGAAAGGCATAACATCATGGAATCTTCTCGCGGTATTGCCCATCTCCCCCACAAGTCTGCTATATCACTTGCCCATCTCCCACTACAGTGACAACCATCGCGTCCCACGGCTGCGACAACCGTCGCAAGGCACGGTTATGACTACCGTTGCGAGTCCTGATTGTCACTACCTCCACCAGTTCCGACTGCGACAACTACCGCTATTGGCTTTTCTAAAACACTCCACATCTTGGTCCAATGTACAATGGCTAATCCATCTGTGAACAAGCCTCAATTTGTTCTCGACGATTTTCACATATTTTCACACTGGATCATTAAACGGTTTTCTTACAACTTTCCTCCGACCATTTTGTTTTCGTAAACCCTCGAAGAACTCCTCTAACTCCGCAGCACAATAGATCCAGAATTTAGAGAAAAAACAAATAAATTAAAGAGTCAATCTTGCTTGAAGGAATTATGGTGAAAGACCAGAAGGTGAAGGTGTGAATGGAAAATGGTGGTGGTGGGGATTGAGAAAATAGGTGTGACACGTTGCTATAACACTATATTTTACAGCTTGCAGGCAAAAAATATGCGTAGCAGTGTATGCCGTCGAGGAAAAAATAGGTGTTCACTGTATTCTACAACTTGCAGGAAAATGACTAATTTGCAGACACTGTACAAATTAAACTAGATACATGCGGGTTTACTTACAATAGCCAGTAATTATCATGGCTTTATGGGTGTACCCCTAAATTAGACAGTTCATATTAGAATTCACCGCAAAGAAAAGGAGAAAAGAAAATTACCTGTGCATGTTTCTGAAGTTTGGGGTCTACAGAAGTCATTATTTCTTTTTTAAATACGAAAGAGGAGAAAGGGTGATACCATGCTTCTTATCAATTGGTCCTGATGGTTTCTTCTTTCCAAAGTCGCTGTACCCTAAATATTTGCAATTTCGAGATCGCTGTGTCCTTTCACTCCACCGCCGCCGGGAGTGGAGGAGGCTTCTCCCCTTTTGAAATTGGCGTACCCTAGACTACTTGCTATGCTCTCTTTGGAATTGCCCATTTGGCCAGAAATTAAAATGTTGGTGCGTGCATGCAAGTGTGGGTTTAAGTGGTGTTAGAATGGAAGTTTTGAGGAATAATATTAGGGCTGAGGTAGCACATATTTATATTAATTTATTTACATATTTATATTAATTAAATACTAGCTTAGCTCTTATGTTTGATTCTATTTACTTATACATATATGCCATTTTAATTTGAGTTAGATTACATTAAAATATGTTTTAGAGGCGCTTGGGAGAAAATTGTTTTTGTTGAAACATATGAACATGTGTGTATGTATGTGAAGGAAACGTAAGAAGGCACTACAGAGGAGTGAGACAACGACCGTGGGGAAAGTGGGCAGCGAAGATTCGCGACCCAAACAAAGCAGCGAGAGTTTGGCTGGGAACCTTTGAAACTGCTGAGGCAGTTGCACTCGCTTACGATGAAACAGCTCTCAGATTCAAAGGAACCAAAGCTTAAAGGAATGTCCAGAAACACATCTACAAAATCTAGTACTGGAATCTATAAAGAAACAATTCAATTAATCAAAACGCACAATAAAAATTGTATGAATAAGATTTTGTACTTTTTGACAAATATAATTTGTTTATTTATTCTAAGTGGTTATTCTATTCTTGGTAATCAACTACTTATTTTTTATTAATTCCTTGGATTCCCACTTATTTTCCATCCTTCTCTGACAAAACGTATCATAAGAGTGGCCGACCTTACGTAAGACTTACCCATCAATGTACCATTCTAAACAATTCCAACACTAGTACTTCAAGTATAATAATAATAATAAATTCTAGAAGGTACCAACACTTTGTGCTTCAAGCCCTTATCTCTTGGCTGAAAATTTTCTCAACTCAATTATAAAGAAGAAGAGAAAAGGAAGTACCTGTGCATGTTTCTGAAGTTTGGGGTCTGAAGAAAGTAGGGTGTTGTAAATAGACATTGCCAAAGTGTAAGCACTTTCGTCGGAGCTAGGCACCATCGCAGCGGCAGAGGTAGCTTTTAGCGGCGGAAGAACAAATGGAGAAGAGCATGGCCAGAGAATTGGTGGGGGGGAGGGGCGGGAATGGGGGAGATAGGAAAAAAAGAAGAAGAAGAGGAAGGAGGAGAAGAAGAAGAAGGAAGGAAGAATGAAGGAAGGAAGGAGAAGAAGAAGAAGAAGAAGGAAGAAGGAAGAGAGAAAGAAGAAAAGAAGAAGAAGGAAGGAAGGAAGAGAGAGAAGAAGAAGGGAAAGGAGAGAAGAAGAGAAGGAAGAAGGAAAAGTGGAAGAAGGAAGAAGGATGAAGTCATTGTTTCTTTTTTGAATACGAAAGAGCAGAAAGGGTGATACCGTGCTTCTTATCAGTTGGTGTTGATGGTTTCTTCTTTCCAAAGTCGCTGTACCCTAAATATTTTCCAATTTCGAGATCGCTGTGTCCTTTCACTCCACCGCCGCCGGGAGTGGAGGAGGCTTCTCCCCTTTTGAAATGGGCGTAGCCTAGACTACTTGCTATGCTCTCTTTGGAATTGCCCATTTGGCCAGAAATTAAAATGTTGGTGCGTGCGTGCAAGTGTGGGTTTAAGTAGTGTTGGAATGGAAGTTTTGAGGAATAAAGAGCGTTTGAAAGTGTTGAGGTGGTACTAGGGTGGCACCACGTAAGATGCGTGCGGTGGCACCACATAAATTGCCTCGTGTCTAGCTAAAGCACTCACTCACATGAGAATTATCATATAATAGCGAAAACCGGGGGATTAGGTGGGCCACTGTCCCCTAAAATTTTATTAGTATAAATTTTATTATTTATATATATATATATATGTTAAAAATTTAAAAATTAATTTAATAATATGAAAGATGTGATATTATAAATGTGTGAATTAAATGAAAATCATCCCATAATTATTTCATCTTATCTTATTTTTTGATTCAAAAAATACTACATAGTATTTGTTAATACTACATTAAAAATATCATAAAATATTACTAAGATTACATTATAAAATATAATAAAATATTTTTAAGATTATATTACATAATAAGATAAAATATTTTTTAAGATTGTATTCAAAAATAGAATCAAATATTTTTAATATTGCATTTAAAAATAGGATAAAATATTTTTAAGATTATATTGCATAATATAAAATATTTTTTAAGATTGCATTGCATAATATGATATAATATTTTTAGGATTGCATTCAAAAATTAGTTAAAATTATATATTTAAATTAGTATAAATAAAAATATATTTTTATGTTTATAGTATGCATTCTATTCCAGATAATATTAGAAGCATGAAAAATAACTATTTTATTGTATTCTTCTTCTAGATTTTGGAAGAGGTCACTGTTAGAAAACTAGAATATTAGTTCTATTTCTTTTTGACAGTGGTTTTCCCAGGCTATGAACGGAGCTTAGCTTTGGCGACGTTGGGTGCCAACCGTCGAGAAAGCGTCAGAAAGCAGGGTGGTCAGCCAAACTCCCTAACTAGTTAGATAAACCTCCCGCCCCATTTCTGGGACGGGCCTCGTTATTATTTGAGGGCCGCTGCGTACTACCCGGTGCTTGCAGGTCTGACTGGTGTCTTCTCTCCAACAGCTGCTTCAATCTTAAGTCTGACTACTCGGCTTGCTTAACACAAGTGTGATTTAACCTTCACGGACCACTTCACTACCCAGCGAGCTTCGGTTCTTGGTGAATTAATATGTGCGACTTCTGACAGAAGAATAAAGATACCAATTTGTCTCTGTTCTTGATGAATTAAGACGAGAACTTTTTGCTGGGAAACAAAGATATAAACTAGGATAATTGTTGTGTAAGGATAGACTAGGAAATTAGGATACTAGGAACTCTTTACACAAAATTATCATAGTGTAGTTGTCCATTGAATTGATTATCCAATTTGGATGTCGTATTTTTTTATCCAATTGGATTTTCCAACTAAAATTGTTTGTGTTTTTTTTTATCTCTTATTTCCATATTATTGTTTTGGGTGTGATTTTAAATTTGTGAATTATTTTATTAAGACTCAGTAGACTTTGTCAGTTTATTCATCAACCCATCCTATTTGCAATTTGTATGTCTGTGAAGATAATTAAGACCAGACATCGAAATAGAATGAAAGACCAATTTCTTGATAATTCTTTGATTACATATATTGAAAAAGAAATTGTTTTGAGTTTGAACACGAATTCAATTAGAAATGATTTTAACAATACGAAAACACGTAAAGTAAGAGTTAAGTGAAGATGATCTTAATTTTTGTAATAGATTTTTTTTAATTTTTTGTATATTAAATTTATATTATCTTCAAAATAATTTTATTTATGATATAATTTTTTTATGTTCAACCCCTTTCAATAAAATTTCCTCATGCATCCGCCACTCCCTCACATGTGGTTGTGTCCTCAAAAATCACAATATATATATATATATATATATATATATATTTTTTCTCTTGCATGAAATAGAGAAAAGTTTAATGCGTAGAGAATGATGTTTTTATGATATTTTTTGAAAATTTGGATAGATATTGATTGATCAAGTTGATTGTTATATACTATCAACATTCAACACATCGCACCTCCCCCCTTATTAGTATTATTCGTTTTAATACCCAACATATATCTACCAATTTATGTTCAACCTCTCTAATTTTGTTTAATTTAATTTCAATATTGCGTTTCTATAATTATCTATATCACTTTTCATGGCTATATCGGCTGCAATTTTGTAATTTTTTGTTCTCTTGGATATATTAGGAAAGCTTTTTTGAGAGACCAACTATAGTTTAGACTTTAGAGGTTCAATGACTTTTTTGCCAAGTGCTCTAGATGAACAACATAAATTACGCATATTTTGATAACCAATGTTGTGTAGTTCTATCTCATTCCTTAAGTCTGACACTAAAGAGGCATGGGACAATAACACGCAAAACCATGCAACTACAGAATAAACCGTCAATTCCTTTACAAAGCATACCGTTGTCTTGTGTATCGCACAAAAACATGCATGCACTGACCAGTGGCTGGGGGATAATTAAAGTTTGATTCTTATATTATGAATTTATAATTTGCCTATGCATGTGTTAATTATTTTGCCCAAAATTTGATAAAATAATGATAATTATTTGTTAAGAATATAGGCAGCAAAATTTAAGAGAGTTTTCTGGAGATAAAATTGTTGAGGATAAAGTTTGATTCTTATATTATAAATTTATCATTTTCCTGCACGGGTTAATTATTTTGCCTAAAATGAACAATATTGCTGGTACCGGTTTGGGAATGGTTATTCGAGATTTCTAGGTCTAAATATTATAGCAGCTGATCAGAGGGGCTACGATCTAGGTGTTAGAACTTTGCATTAGTGGTACTCCAGAGATGTTTGGTTTTGTCGTTTTGAACTTTATCAAGAAGGGAACAAATTAATTAAAGCACCTCATAGTTTAATTTAATTGGCTTTTACTTTTTTTTTATAGAGATACTTGATTGAGGAGGTGCCAATCCCATGCAAGTTTGGTAGTTTGATGAAGCCACAGATCATGCATTTAGAGGATCGATAATTGTGTGTGAATTGTTAATATTTTAGTCTCGAGGAATATGGTAGCTGGTAGTTGTATAGGGAAGTGTTCTTCCTTTAGCATTTTAGGGCCTTGGATCCAACGCACAGGCTGTTGTTTTTTATCATTGGAGATGCGATGCATATCGTGCTTTGCCTTATAAAAAAAATTATACAAGTAACCCGGAAATCAGTGGCACAGTTTGAATTAGAGTGGCTGAATAAATAAAACACCAATCAAATGAAAATTATTAATTTTACTTTATAAAAATATTACATGTGAAATAAGATGGAATAAGGTCAAGCAAAATCATGCTGGAGCCACCATACTGTTATTAAGTGACATCATTAATTTTATGCTTGGTTTATAGAAAAAAATGCTGAAATTTTATATGTATCGATAGATTATATTGAGTTTTATTGATAAAAAAATAGTGATGTATTTGCACAACAATCTTTTAAGATTCTCAGAAAAGAAAACATACAATGAATATTTTTTTTAAAGTCTGTACATTTCTTTATTTTATTTTTTCATTTAACTATTATATCATAAATTATTTATTTATATTCTCATTTAGTGACTAATTAAAAAAAAAACTTCACTCAGGCGTTCGTTTTTGTTAGTTTCATCCTTTGCTAATTAGATACTATCTAAAATCAGTGATGCTATGATGTTTACAGCATGAATAAAAGAATATAATATTTGAGAAAGTAGAAAAAAATAGGTCATGTATTATAAATTTCAAATATAAAAAATTAATAATCTTATGAAAGATGTACGTATTTCTATTTTAATTTATTTTTAAATTTCTCTCATATATTTGGTTGTTTATTTTAAATGTAAGGACAAAAAATGATCTGAGTCGTAGCCGGGTAAGGATACTACACGTGATTCACCTCTAATGCGAAACATATGATTAAATGTTTCAAATAACTATATATAAGAATTAAATTGTGTAATTGTTATAAATAGTAGATTAGTACTGTGTAACAAAAAAATAATAAATATTACACATAAAGCATTATTAGAGATGTAAATATACTTGATTTTGAAGTCTAATCTCATTTTCATTCATATTTATATTGTGTATTATGCTATTTTAATGTTTAGTTATTATAAAAATTGTCTATTTATATGAAAATGTATAAATGTTGGCAACATAATATCAAACACAGTTATATGTAAATCTTAAATTTATTTTTACAGCTATCCAGCACTTTTCTTGATAAAATTTACGTTGATAATTGATATTTAAAAATTTTAAAATATTAAAATCACTTATAAAAATAAATTAACGTGTAATTTATTACTGAAGCATATAATACGACTATAGTATATGCATATTATGGCAAGTATTACCCAAATACCACAAACCTAAGAACACATATAGCAACGGTCTTCACTGTACTAATTATTAATACAAAATAATATACTTAATATTAACGTTGCTTTCACAAATCAAAAAAAGTGATCCATGCAAGACCATAATAATTACAAATCCCAACATAAAATGCACATGTTCTTTAAATTTGACAACACTAGTTATGAATCGGTGGTTTTCTTCTAGGTGCTGTATAATCCATTGAGATCAGATCTCCCTCATCATCTTTAAGTTTCTCCTGTTTCTCTGAATTTACAAGATTTTCTTGACCAAGATGAGTAGCATATATGAATTCCAAAAGGGTCTGTTCTTACGTACACTTCTTGCATACCCTAGATGAAAATAAACGAGAGGTGTGACAAGAAGCCTTGATCACACTAGCTAGAGCTAATTGATGCATAAAGAAAGTATGTACTCAAAGAAAGTTTTCTTCATATATATATATATATATATATATATATATATATATATATATATATATATATATATATATATATATATATATATATATGACTTCACACTAGCATATACGGTTATAGTTAATGTAAGGAAAAAATGTAAATTATACCTCCAATAAGAGATGATGAAAAGTAGCATATAACTAAGAATACTATTAGAAGAACAACTTTGGTTGATAGCTTCATGTCTTTACCTCCTGCTAGCTTCTCTAGACTCAAAATTTATGTAACATTTTTTATGCTTTGGATAAGCTTCGCTACTCTGATATCTTGCATATATGGCAGGAACACATAAAGTACAAGTTCTCAATCCATGGAATTAACAGTGTTGTCGCTGTACCCGGTTGAAAACTGACCACGATAATATGCGACCAAAACATAGGAAATTTTTTAAATATAATACAATTTAAAAATATAATTTGAAATTTGGTGCTTTTTGGAAAATATTTCAAAATTTGGAGCAATCAAACACACCCAATTTCGACGTGACTCATTCAGTTGTTAATTCGGTTGCTACCTGTTTTTGCGACAGAATATTGTAATTTTTTTATTTTTTATGTTTGCGACCATAACATTTCGTCCCAAAAACTGTTAAAAACTGAAATAGAAACCAAAATTTGACGTGTTTTAATTTCTGATGTAAAATATCATTTAATATTATTAATTGTTATTTTTATCTAATTTTAAAATATTTTTAGACCGAACTTCATCATAAATATAATTTTCTTTACTTTTTTTAATATTGTTTTATTTAGTATATTTTTTTAATTTTATATAATTTTATTTAATATATTCTGGATTTTTAGTATATCTAATTTTTAATATATTATTTTATTTAATATATTTTCTATATTTTTTAATATTTTTTTCTAATTTTTATATGATTTTGTTTAATATTTTTTGGATTTTTTATATAACTAATTTTTAATATAATTTTTTACTAAATGTATGAAGAAATATAATGAGAGAATGAAATGTTATTTAAGCAATTGTGTAAATATCTCGAAAAGAACTTGAGTTGACATTTCATCTGTTCAATTATAAATTTCTTGATTATTTTCCTTTTTTCGGATCATATCAAAATTCCCTAAATTATAGTTCAAGCCCCATGTGATTTAATATAAAGAAAAATAAGAACATTGAAATAAGAACAATTATAAATTTTCTTATTTAATATAAAATATTATTTATGAAAGAATCTGATATATTACAAAAATAGTTAGATAAATTGAAATACGATATGTCAAAACACATATGCATAAGTTGGTGGTGTATGTCCTTCAAATGGTTTAACTTTTGATAGAAATGTCCGATCGAAGTGTACGATATGTCAAAACGCTCGAAATTAAGAGAAGTAATTAAAACAATAAAAAAATAACATTAAATTAACTGATTAAATAATTAAAAAAATAATAAAAAAACAAGGAAATTTTTGGATTATTGAAGATTAAATCCTAATTTTAAGGTATTTAGAGACATTTTTTGAAAAAAAATAATTGACCGAATCCCCTTCATGAATTTGTCTAAGGCTTTCTCTCTCAATTTCGAGCCTTTTGACATAAAATACATCTTAATCTAACATTCCTATAAAAAATTATAACCGTTCGAAGTTTATATACACCATGCATGCAAAACATGTGTCACAACCAAGGAAAATACGCCTAATTTAGACGTGTTTAAACATGCTAAAAGTGAACATGTTTGACTGCCCATATTTTGAAATATTTTCCAAATAGGACCAAATTTCAAATTATTTATTTAAATTGTATTATATTTAAAAATTTGCCCCAAAACATATGGTACGTATTTATAGCATAAATAAAATTTATAGCACATGTAATTATATGATATCTCACTCCCAAAAACCAGAAATAAAAGGATTTTGAATCTGTGTGTTTTTGTTTTGTTTTCTCAATATTAAAAGGAAGGATATATAGCAAGCGACAAAAGTCCTATTTCACCTCTCAAAGGTTAAAATCTGTTAGCTTTGCTTCGCACTGCCTTATAAAATGCTTTGAGGCGCTGTAATTTTTCACAGTTTGATATTTTTTTTAGTAAAAATTTAGGTGACTTGGGTATCGGAAATTCATCAAAGTTAAGATATATCTCAAGATTTATTGAGTACTTACAGAGATATTTATAGATCATTCATTAATAAGATTCTCTCGTCAACAACGAGATTTGAACATACGTCCTATTGAAATACGAATTCATTCCTAAACAAGTGGACTAATTTTTGTTGGCTTCAGTTCAACATATAAGAACATATTAATATATGATTTTAAAGCCCTATAATAAATCTAAAAGATTTTGTTACAAAGTGATTTGACCATCTGTTAACCAAAGTGTAAGGTTTGATCTCTAACTTGAGAATATAAGAAATTTGATTTTGATTTTTTTTTTTTTGTCTTTGATTCTATTTGGATAAATTTTTCCACAAACACATATAAGTTAAAATTACGGTATAAGTTAAAATTAACTTTTGGGCTAAGTTAAAATTAATTTTACAACTTTGAAAAAAATTATTTTATTATTATTTTTTCTTCTCCTATATAAGTACTTATTGAAAATTTTATCTTACCTTTAATTTTGTCCTTATTTACTCAACTTATTTAACAAATACATTTTTGTATTATATTCTTTTCCAGTTACTTGCTGCAATTCTGTAATGCAAAAATATATTTGTTCAAATAAGTTGTGAATAAATATACCTCTTATCAGCATGAAGACAAATATATGATCCTTTAGCAAGTGACATTAGACCCCGTACTCAAAAACATGGTTAATTAAATTGACGGTAACAATAAATTGACAATAGTATATTCCAAGCTCAATTATTAACGTAGTTGCATTTAAAACTTCAAATTCAACCAATAAGTACGACTATGAGGATCAGAATCTGCCTTCAACACAAAAGGAAGGTGGACATGTACAAAAACTAGGTAGAATGAGTCACCACCAACCCATCAAAAACCAACAGACGTGATAGCTGAAAGAACTTTACTTTTTAAGGCTTGCTGCAAAGTTTTAAAAAACAGTCCACGATCTGTGATTAAGATCGCAACATCAAGGTTTTTTTTTTTTTTTTTTTTTTTTTTAACTTCCGCCATTCCAATTGGGACTGCATCGGCTCTGATATCAACAAACAACAAACGCAACAAAATCGTAATGCGATTGATATTTAAAAACTTGGCTTAGTGCAAGTTTGAGAATCCGTTCCCAAAGCTTGAAACGACATTTCCAAAAGCATCTAAGTAGTATCTTCTGCGTTGGTCCATTGGATTGGCCTAGGGATGCATGCCACCGCACAATGAACTGTAATTCGAACATGCCCTTGGATTGTGGGTTTTGCAGCTTTAAAACCATTGTCCAATTAATATAACAGGTAAGTTTCATAGAATGTCACCATTTTGTACTTCTGATTTGAGATGATTTATTAATGTTTGATCTACCAATGAAAACTTCCTGTTAAGTTGTCGGGCCAGTGGCTAAAGTGTTAATATACATCTTCCAAAATCAGTGTTCAGAGTTTCAATAAGGAAACAAGAATTGAATTTTGTTTTGAAAATTTATATAGTCAAGTACCATCATGAATCTATTTTGTTTCAGATTCTCAAGACTCAAAGGCGCCTTCAAACGAACATTTGCAAGCAGGAGAATAAAGTCCTTCATTTCGTAGCTTGGGCCCTGTGATCATTGGCAGTGTTACCGGTCCATGATCTTTTGATCAAGCATGCTAAAATAATGTGAGACAATCGCACATAATACGCTGCAGAAAAGAAGATCCTATAGTTCGTTTTCAAGTTTATTTTGTATTCATGATCGCACTTCAAGCTTATTCTTCATGCACAAGTCATCACGAACCACTAACGATTTTATTGTTAACAGGGTATTAAAACTTTCTCAACTTGTGAAAGTGCATCACCAATTTGAATCAGAAAGTCTGGCAAATCCTCTTCTTATTTCTTACACTGATTTTCTTATCTGTATGCTTCCATCAAGGAGATAAATTTTCACTTTTTTGCTAGATTAGTCTTCAATTAATAAAAGTAGGCATTGCAAATTTCGAAGCATACCTAAGAATGTGTTAATGTTGGTTGTGTTCCTATGACAGAGTGATAGACTGAAAATTACCTTCTTAATTATCTAGTAAACTACATCTTCTCTCTTGCCTTTACAGAAAAGGACAATTCATCGCCTTGGTAATTCAGGAAGTTAATAAGATACAGGCTGATGATAGTTCATTTTCTCTTTGTACTAAAGCCAAATGATCATTCATCAACTTACAAATTAATGAAGTTACCAAGACTTGGACTATCATGATTCATGCCAAAGGCAGTAAAAAACTGAAATTAGTGTGACATCTTGCACCATTCCTGTCACCCTAATGAGGCTTATAAAGCGCACTTTAGTATAACTGTTATTGTAAAGAAAGTTAATCATTTCATTATAATATTAGTCATTGTACCTCTACTGATTTTGGATCAACTGAGAGAACAACTAGCATCAGCTTGTTCACTAATTCTCTGTCAGAATACAGGAAAACATTACATGCTTACTCACAAGATTCAAAATTGGGCAAGCAACAAAACAAACACAAAACTATGTCCAAACAAGATCAATAGAAGCTTTTTAAGGTACAACCAAAGGTGCCACCCCTGCCACCACTTGCTTATACATTTGTTTTAAATGCTGAAATAACTTTTGGATCTTAAAACTAAGAAATACTTAAGAAATGAATAAAATTGACACACACAAAAGAAAGGTTTTAATTTAGGGTGTATTATGTTCTGCCTTTAATGTAACCACCAGTTGAAGAAGAATGAGTCAAAGAAGAGATGCAGCAACTACTATTTGCTGACAATTATATTAATACTACAACAAAATGGTGTGCATTCTCAGTTAAGCATACGCAAGGTTGTCAGAATCGCGATTCTACGTAGAATCGTGGAGACCTCATAGAATCGAATCGTAGAATCGTAAGAGTCTACTTCAGACAAAAAAAAAGAGAGTAAATTACTTATATATAAATATGAAACAATGACATAATTAATTTTGTCAAATTAAATGAGTACAATTATAAATAATGAATACTAAAAAATTCAAAATAACAATTGAACTATTAAAGTTGATAACACAAGTGTATTAATAAAAAAAATAGTGTAAATAGAAATCACTTAAATTAAAATAAAAGTCTAGTTTTTAATATAAAAAAATGAGTCAAAAGGTGTATAGTAAGCAAAAAGAGGTAAACTCATACGCAAATGAAACAACCTTAAGTGGGTGCTCTAATACCATCTGAGGCTCTTAGAATGTGAGTTTAGGCCTAACTCAACCCCAAAAGCTAGTTCAAGAGGTGAGGGTTGTCCCTCAATTATATACTCAATCTTGACTTTATTTTTAGCCGATGTGGGACTTGGATGTTTCCTAATACATACTGTCATTGCCCATTAACAATAATGCCAGATTAGTATCCACACAAAATGTTTTCCCTAAGGCTTTTAACAGTTCACACAGTCAGACCAGAAAATTCATATTCTTTAATAAAATAGTCATTACAAATGGCAAAAGATTAATTGCTTTAAATTTATCAGGAAGTATTTACTGTAGCATTTTAGCCTGCAAAAACAGGTAGAGTAATTTTTCTGTAGTGTACTGCTTGGCTACTTATTCATGCCAATGCATGGAGTAAAAGTGCAATATACTGAGTAAAAGTGCAATGCCATAAATTCACTGTTAAGCCTATGCAAAAACCTGTGAGAGAATGGAATTATATAAATTGCAAACAATGACAACATAATAACATCTTGATGAAATGATCATAAAACATAACATAATCATGAAACTACAGTTCTAGAGGAATTCATCCCTATTACTTTTTCACTTTATTATAACAGAGGAATTCATAAAATCATAATTCACTACACAGGATGAGTATCAAGAAAATAGTAAAGGTATCAGAATATTTCACAGCCTAATTCTTTTCATTTATTATTGTCAATGATCTTCATCTTCTTCTTGCTTATTGCCACTTGGGAGTGAAAGTAGAGACTCTGTATACACAGCCACTTGGTATCCATTTGGACCATTGCAATAGGATCGATGCTCTTTCAACTGTCCCTTGTCATTACATTTCACCAATCCAGTAGTGCCAGTTACCCCAACAATATCACCACTTTTTGTATAGCAAACTTGGGAGAAGTACCGATTAGGAATCTCATCAACAGACACAACAATAGTCTTAGTCCAAGACGAATGCACTTTGTATTCTTTCATGACCCATATTTCTGCGGGACAGTAATACCCAACAACACATATACTGAGACATTCTCCTAGTACCCCCAACTGACAAAAATTAAAGTCATGGAAGTACTCAATGTCAAAATCAACTGGCAGATGTATCTCTGAAAAACTCCTTTCCATTAAATCAAACACAACTATAACATGTATTGATAAATCATAACGAAAAGTAATCCAATGAAGAGCACCATTCAAGAGCGACCCGACTCTAACATCATGAAAATAGTTCATATAAGACAAATGAATACCTTCAATTTCTTTCCATGCATTAGCTCTGAGTGAGAAAAACTCCACACGGGTCGCATAATCATCTGAGTTTGCGTTGTTAGAAGCTTGAACCACCAAGTAGTCATTAGTTGATGAGTCATACCCAAAACCATAGAGAAATGTGAAAAACCTGACATCCATATGGGACACAATAGGTGAGCAAGGTACTTGTTTGTGAACACCTGTGGATGGATTCCACATGTGAAGACTTTGACAAGAATCCAAAAGTACAAACCCCCGACATGAACCTAGGATTCTAACATAATAAGGTTTGGGTGGCAAAAAGTCAAGCTTCAATGCAGCAGAAGCAGAATTATCGTGAAGGGGTGCATTGAAGTCTATGGACCGGAATTCACTAGCACAAGGCGCCAAAAACACAAGTCTCTCATTGTGTATGGCGGCTTGTTCAAAGTGTGATGTTGCAAAGTGAGGATCAGATATTAAAGAGAGCCATAACTTGCACACACATTTGAAACGCACAAGAGACTTCACTGGCAACCTCAACAAGATTTTAATTATCAATTCTTCTGGCAGAAACACACTTCTTACTCCTCTGAGGTTATCTTTTCTCATTGTTGGGTATTTTGATTATTCTGCAGCATAACTCAGATATACATATATATATATATATATATATATTATATATATAGAGAGAGAGAGAGAAAGGAGATAAAAGACGTGATCACAATTCATAATTGTTCCTTCTCTTATAAATTGGTACTAAACAATTGTTCCTTCTCTAGTACTCGCTTCTTCAGTGTTTAGTACTCTTCCTCCTGTAAAATAATTGTCGAATGGTCGACTAAACCATGCATCTGTTTCTATTGCTAAAATATATGGTAAATTGTACACCATATATATAAGTTTTCAACGTTTTGATTTTAAAATAAGATAATAGGATAACGCTAATCAAATAAACAGGGACATGACAAAGTTCATTTTTCTGTTACTAAATAAACCATGAAAGATGACATGGCTTTGTTAATAGGAACAGGAATTGGAATGAAGATTTCCATCTGTATTACACAATATAAAACTATAAATATAATTGTCTTACGATTGATTTAAAAAAATTATGAAGCAACACAGATTAAATAAAGATAGTTAGGACAAAGTTCATTTTCCTGTTATTAAATAAATTATTGAATGACTTTTCGTCAGTATAAAATATTCATATACTCATTTTTATCCTCGCCTCTCTCTCTCTCTCTCTCCAGCCTCTGATACTTTGATGACCTCCTCTCCTACTCCTGCTTTCATACTCTCGTTTAATAAATTATGTGTTTTTATATAAGTCTTCATTATATTATAGGAGATATAATATGTGAGCGTGTCATTTTTATATGATAACGAGTTATAATGATTGTCTACGAATAGTCAAAATTAAACGTCCTATAACTACTTAACATTCGTGCGACTTTCTAAAAATTTACATGATTTATACATTTTAATCTTACTACTCATCGTGAATTCTAATTGTCTAAATTTATTCTTCTCAATCTAATAATAATAACTTTCTTACTAGCAAGATGTTCTTACAAAATCTTGAAGTAATTTCCAAATCGATATTTGTAAATAATTTGATCTTCTACTCAATATGTTGAATTTATGCAAAGTAGTGGGATGATATTTGCAAAGCTATTCTCACACCCAATTCACTAAATAAATAATAAAGTTCTAGTAGAATTAGAGATGAATTACTTGGGATGTTTCCCTCTTATTTATAATCGTAGTGTGTATGGGTTAGTGAGATAGGTTATTACATAGTTAGTGGATAGATAGATAGTTGAATGATTATTAATTTATTATTCATTAATAAAGTTCGACTAGTACACAAGTTTCCCATAAGTATATTTATGTAAAGTGGTTTGATGAAAAAGTCAATCGAATTTCTTATGACTTACATGTTAGATAATTCCATGATGTTGCAACAATAATATGAATTATATTAAGATAATTAATATTTAAAAATGATATTGTTATGAATTTTACACTATTTTATTTATTTTATTTATGCTGTCATATGATAAAAAGTTATTATGTAAAGAAAGTGTTTGTTTTGTGTTGTTTTTCTCATGTTGTATGATATGTATCAAAATTAGTCTCTGAGTTTAATTTTTGTATTGGGTCACACCAAAACCATACTATAAATACAGCAGTAAATGAATATATATCTTCTGCTAGTGCTTTGTTGATTTATATTATCAGAAGTTCGTGTAAGTTATATTTTATATATTCAGAAAGAAGCTTTTAAGCAAAGGCGCCCATGGCCTAATGGATAAGGCGCTTGACTTCTAATCAAGCGATTGTGGGTTCGAGTCCCACTGGGCGTGTTAATTTTTTCTTAAATAGATTTCTTTTTTATTTATGCTTTCTTTGTCCACACAAATACGCAATATTTAGGATTTGAAAATATTAAAATCACTCAGAAGTAAAAACCATGGGGCATTTAAGAAAACTGGGATTGTAATTATGTGCCTATTTAATCTTATAAATTATTTTTGTCCATTTATAAAAAATTTCAGAAAGTGTCCAATAAAGGGCAGCCATAGTTTGGTAGTAGCTAGCTTTACAGATGTTGTTTCTAAATTAGAATCATGAAAAGCAAAAGTAAGAAGAAACGTGAGAAATGATAATTTATTTTAAGCTAGAAGAGTTTACGCCAACAAATATTGTTATGGTTGATAATGAATAAATTTATCTTCATTAAAGAATGTGGATTAAATGAGAGGATTTTATTGATGAATAGTATATAAATATCTCTATAAATAAATATTTATTGAGTGAACTTGTTTTAATCCTTTTGTGATTTTTTTAGACTTAATTCGTTTAAACTTTCCCAAATAAATGTATGATAAAATAAAAGTTTAGAGTTTACTCATAAATAGAAGTGAAATTAGGTCGAATCAAGCTAGGCGTAAGTACTCTAATATGGATTAAAAGTATATGATTTTGAATTTAACTTATTTAATCGTCAAAGAATTTTTTTAAGGGTCTAAACTTGACTTCCATTAAAGTCTAATCTAGGTTACAAATATGTTTAAAGGTTTAATTTGTGACAATTTAATATTAAAATAAATGTAAAAATATAGATATGAGACTTTATAAGAATTAAATATAACTTATTTATATGATATAAGCATATTTTAAGGTTTAATATAATATTCATAATAACTTATTTAAAAATATATTTTGTAATATGATATATAAATAAGACATAATTTTTTCCCATAAACTTAATTATAAGGTTTAAGTTAACTATATATATGTAAATCAACTAACATTTAAAAAGACATAAATATATATTTTTTAATTTACTATAGTAAATTCAATATAATAATAATACTAAAAATGAATATTTATTTATAATGTTTTAAATAGATTAATATGATAGATCTAATAGACTTTTTAAATAGCAAAGAGTCTAACTTATTTAAGTAAATAATTTTTTTTAAATGTTTTAGTCTAATTTATTTTCTTAAAATATCTAACCTAGCCTAAGCATGATATAACCTAAATCATAAGTCCTGTGGAACGACTTAACCTATTTTCACTCATACTCATAAACCATAGCATAAGAATTACTATTTAATTATCTTAATTTTCAAAGTTTTAAATTAGTCTGTCATCTCAAAATTTCATACAATAATTTATAGAGATATAACAAAAATTTGATATATCTTTGATGTATAAATAAGAATTAAGAAAAATAAACATGTAAGATATTTAAATTAAAAAATGAATGAAAAGTAACAAAATATAATTTTCTTTTTGTTATAGAATTGTTTGATATATTTTTCTTGTATACTACACTGAAAAAGTAAATTTGCTCTTGAATAATGAAAAAAAACTTACAATCTTTAAATTGATTTCATTCCATAATATGATAATGTATCCTTCACATCTTATCATCATCTTCTTTTTTTTTTTCTCCCAATTACTCTGTCACTGGCCACCGGAGAATATTTCCGGCCAACATGTCTAAAAAATTCAACTATCTATCACAATCTGTAATAATGGAACCTAACATGCATAAGGTTTAATTGAATTTTTTTAAGGAATCTAACTTGAGTAATTCAGAGAATCATCAACATCAACAATGAAAGATTAAAGGAATATATCTAAGCTTTAACAGGAAGACAAAGGATATTCATATACCATAAGGAATTAATTATTTGCTGTGTCGCGGCAGCACCATGAAGCACCTAACCAAACCGTTGGAGTTGCGAGACGAACAACTTCTGAATCTTCCACTCTTCTCTCCGAACACTGTGACTTCCATCGCACTCGTCGCACACGACAAATCAACTCTTGCAGTTCGCTGTTGTCGTGGAGCTTCCTCACCTCGTCGGCGACGTAGACGCTCGGCAGCGGCGCTCTCCGGCGGTCGAGGATCCGCTGCAGCTCCTTTCGGAAGCGCTCATTGACGCTGAGGATGGATCGGATGGCGCGATAGTCGTCGAAGGTGTGGCGAAGGTCGACGGCGGAGGTGGCGACGCGGGGATGCTAGAGGAGCGGAGGAGGGAGACAGAGCCGTGGCATTAGTAAGGCCAGTTAGGCCATTACCTTACACATCTTACCAAACTCTTAATATTTTTTTTATAATGTACTTATAAAATTAGTTTAAATTTAAATTATTGGGAAATATAATTATTATATTATTATTGTGTTAGTAAAATATATTATAAATTTAAAAAATATCTATACAATAGATATATTATAAATTATTTTAGAAGTATATAATTATTTTTATTAAAATTCAATTTAAGATCATTATACTGTAAGATATTGTGGTATAGAATAAATTATTACCGAATGAAATGTGAAAATTACTTGACTATTAAATTTTAATTAATATTTTCTTAAAAAAAGTATAAGAATAAAATGAAAATAGGTAAATTATATTAATATTAGAATAAGAGTCGCATATAAAATTTGTCTAATGCCAGAAAATTTATAGATACGGTCCTGGAGTAAGGGTGAGACGTTGAGGTTGCGAAGATTTATTATAATGTTATAAAATAAGATTAATTTAAAGATTATTATTTTTTGTGCATCATACACAAAAAAAAATTATTTGTGCCATTTTACCTTTATGAATTTATAAATCAATAATATATCATATCCCTGTTATAATTTCATTGGATAAAATTGTGATAAAAAAACTAATCTAAGTAATTAAAAATCGTGAAAACTTACCGTAAGTAAAAAAAAAAAACACTAAAAATGTAACTATAATTATAAATTATGCATTTATGGAAGAGTAGATTGTTAAAAATACATTTACCCTAACCATACCAAATGCGTCCATGGCCTTAATGGAAGCTAGTCAAGCGATTGTAGGTACGAGTCCCATTTTACTTTTAATAACCTAAAATGTCTTGTTCTTTATATATGGTATATATACGATATACAGTTCAATATGTATTATCAATAAAAAAAAAAGTTTTATATTCATTATCCAGCTACTGTTTCATTCATTTCTCCATCATGTAATGATTTATAACAGTGTTAAAGAAAACAATTACTGTAAGATATGATTGTAGTGTGCAGAGAAGAAAGGCTTTATCTGCATGCTCGGTAAAGGAGAAAGAACAAGCCTTTTTTTTAAAAAAAAGACAAAGGTATAAGAACTATAGATTCTCAAGGAAATTTAGCTTTTATTTTTACGGATGAAAAAAATAATATAATCAAATATATGAACAATGGTTTTTTTTTTTTTTTTAATTAAGGTATCTTTGGGTGGAAAATTAATGACCAATCTTTTGATATATTGATATGAGACTATTTATTATAATCATGAGGCGTGTCGCTGTTTTTTAGCTTTTATCCATTTCTACTCTCTAAAATAGCCCTTAATGTAGACAGGAAAATAAGAAACCTTGTTTTGTATTTAAAAATTTTAATATCTCGCATATTGTATATATGTATAAATATTTCTAAATGTAAATTTAAAAAATATGCTACTGACAATAATGAGATATATATTAATATATAAGACATACTATAGCTAGCTAAAAAAATTAGATTTTGAAAAATATTAAAAATATATTTAATAATATATTATTTTGATGATAGTTTATAAATAGAGAAGTATTAATGACGTATCTTTTAACATTCAGGAAAAAAACACCTTTTAACACGGTCTTTATTATTACTTGATTAAAGTTTATTAAAATCTAGAAAGTTATTAATTAAATTTATTAATTAAGAAGTGAGACTAAAATGATATATAATCTTTAATAAATTTTAATAATGAAGAGTGTATTGCAAGTATTTTTCTTTATTAAGTATCAATTATACTCAATTTATTAAAGAAATTTAAATATTAAGTAAATTAATTAAAACATTTTATTAAATAATTCTTTAAAATATTATTTTTTATGTAAAAGCTCATTAAACAGGGATGCAGAATTACAAACTCGTATAATTTTACGACAAAGAAATTAAAGTGTATAAAAAATATCATTTTAAATGAGAAATGAGTACATAGGAGATTAGGAAGTAGATTGGTTATTAATCGAGGTTTGAGATTAGATTTTCAGCTTGAACATAGAACAAGGACTAGAGGTAGTACTTAATTTCAAAATAAGCTAATTTAGTGGGAAGAATTAATTAGGTGCCAAATAAAAATTCTAAATATCTCCTAATTAGACAAAAGGATTGGTTATTACATATACTTAGAATAAATCATAAATTCATTTTTTTTTATTCAAGATTTCATGAACAAGAGTCAATTTTCTTCTTTGCGTGTTGTATGTAGCATTATGATGTCTGGCTTTGCCGTGATAAAAACAATAATATATCAGGTTTAAGTGTTTAACCCTTTATCGAGCACCGACCAGCTTTTATCAAAAGCAAAACTAGGTTATAATATAGTTGCATGGTTGCTTTCTGCATGAAAAAATATTCACACTTTAAGAGAAGTGTTCTCATTGGCCTCGCTTAATTAATGGAGACCACAATTATAATTGTGATGCAGTTTTTACAATTGTAACAATAATTTAACAGATCTTCGATCCTTCTTTATAAAAGATTAAAAAAATGTTTATCTTTTGTAATCCACTCCTATAGTTTTTAGAATAAACATTCTATGCATTTATCATCTATTCTTTTTTAACGGTAAGAATTAAATATAAGTACACGTATTTAAAATAACTTACACATTCAAAATTGAATTGAACTCCTTTAGTACATTATGATTTATATGTAAATAACAATAAATTTATTTACTTTTGTGATAATTATCTTAATTAAAATTATATCAATAATAATTTCTATAAGTTGATTTTTTTTACATTAGCAATGCATCAAAATTAAAGTCTGGTTATAAAGTTTAG
>PYAF01005295.1:109585-146371 GCA_007407185.1 Glycine tomentella | reverse complement strand
ACTACCCCAGGGCTTAAACCCTAATCACAACATAACCCCTGGACCCTAAACCGGCACCCATAAACCCTAAGTTTGTACACACAATCCATAAACCCTAATCACATTGTCAACCCTAAACATACATCGCATTACCCCAAATGCCTAAATATTGCTTCATTTGCACCCTTTTCCTAATTAAAAAATTAAATTGTATTTTTTTAATTTTTTGCCCCTAAACCCTAGATCCTAAACCCTAAATTCGATATCCAAAATCCAAAATCTGAAACCCTAATGACAACGTAAACCCCTACCCTAATCTGAAATCCATTAACCTAAATCTGAAACCCTAAACCCTAAACCCTAGATCCGAAACCCTAAATTCGATACCCAAAATCCAAAATCTGAAACCCTAAAACATAAACCCTTCAGGAACATGCCCAGGCCTTCTCCTCTCAATTTCGAGCGCGTGACCACTGGTTTCGCATCAATCGGACGTCCCAGTCAAAAGTTACGAGCTTCCGTAATTTACGAAAATGCTGCGGAAACCCTAGGACACTGTTGCTGCTGCCACGTGGCGCCATCTGGTGAAACACGCCCCAGCTGGGCGTGTTTCACTACCCCAAATTGCCAATTTTTGTTGAATTTGCCCCCTTTTTCAAATTAAATAAATAAATTATATTATTTTTAAAAATTAGCCTTGAAAAGTGAGAACTAAATGTACATGTAATAGAACTTGCAAGTGGCAAATAGCCATTATGCTACTAACATAGGTTCACCCTAATCGTATCTTTTAAGGTTAGATGTTCTATTTTCATATCTATATACACATAAAAAATATTAATTAAAAGAGATTAATGTTTTAAAAAAATCTTAGTATTTCAAACAATTTTAAATTGCAATACTAAATATAATTATTATCGCATTAGCAACATTTTTTCACGATGTTAAAAGTTGCAACAAAACTATAACCTCAATAACAATTTAAAACCATAAATAATTAGTCTCTAACTTTACCCTAAATTAAACCAAAAAGTAAACATTAAAATCAAACAAAGAGTCTATTTGGATACAATATTAAAAATATTTTTGAGAATTTTTCTATTGAATTTTTTTTTTATTTTCAATAAAAAAAACTCTAAAAAATAGTTGTAATTTGTATCCACACATACCCAAATCTTATGCCTTATTTCCTCTATATCAAAAACTAACCAAAAAAACAAACTTCCCCTGCCCCCAACTAAGCAAGTAGGGTCCCACTACACTACCATGTGAATCCAACCAAATTGTTTCATCACTAGTAGATGGTGGCATACCCTTCCCTACAAGAGGCCCCACCACCCCATCACTCCCATCCCATGCATGGACCCGCATGCTTCCCACAACCCTGAATAGCAGCAGCTGTCCAACATCACACATGGGTGCCACCACACTGGATCATCATGATGTATTGTTTGTTGCCCTTCCTCTTAAACCCCACAACCTAGTCATTTAATACAAACATTTCCTGTTTCATGCAGTGTTGAAACTTGAAACACCAAAAACCAAAGGGAATGGAGAAAAACAACTCACTCCCTAAATACTCGTGCTCCTACTCTGAATTTGGGTTCACGGAACGATCAAACTCATACAATTTCAACGGGCCAATCCAGAAGGGAAGTGGGTTTTGTGCAGCAAATGATCCAGAGCTTAAGAGGAAGAAGAGAATCAAGGAGTATAACGTGTTCACTGTGGAGGGAAAGCTTAAAACAAGTGTTAGAAACGGGTTCAAGTGGATCAAGAACAAGTTTGGTGACATTCGCAATGGGGTGTGAACTATCAAAGATTGATTAGAATAAAAAGTGGGCTAGCTAATACTTTGAAGGTATGAAATTAAAGGAAAAGAAAATGGAATGAATATTTTTCTTGTTGTATTTATATATCTTCAAAGGTATACTTTTATCAAGTAAGATGTTTTACACGGAAAAAAAATTGAGTGTAAGATGTTTTCTTCAATCAAAATGGTATTAAGGGTTTCTTGGATGGTCTGGTATAAAAAGGAAAGTAGCATCTGTTAGTATTATGTTCCATCAAGCAAGCAAGAGTTCAATTAGTATGTATCTAAGAATTGAGTGTAGTTTTGTACTCCTGTTCCTGTCTTTTGTTCTTTTCTTTAGGAATAGGATATAATTTATGTTTTTCCTTCTAAAAACAAAAAGATTTGAGGGGAGGGTTACAATTAAATCCTATTTAGGTTTTCTACTGAATTAACTTGAATTTTAACACTTGATCCTTTTTTCATCTACATAGTTGAGACAAGTTTAATTTAAGATTAGCTTGATAAAAAGTATTAAGTTGAACTCGTTAAGAAATAAAACCAGTCTTTCTTTCCTTAAACTAGACTCATATCTAACTCGCGAGACTCATCAAAAGAATATCTAACTCGCAAGTTGTCATGAGCTCCATGAGGTAGTCCAAATTAAATCAATACACAATTAATCTTGGGATTTAATTTTCATATTCATATGGGTTTAAGATTTTTACACTATCAATTAATTAAAAAATTACCATAAACATTACTTTTAAAATCATGATTATAAAAGTCTAGAATATTACAATATACAGTAATTTATAACTAAATAACAATATCAAAAAATACATTGTAATTAAAATCTAAACCATTTTATTCATTAATAAACTTTTATTAACTTAAATATTGTTTAGTGATTACATAGTCAAAGTTTATGATTGAGTATAAGTGATTAATGTATTGAAGTTAAGATTGAATTGTTCGAGAGATATTCAACTTCAATCCTTTACAAAAATATTTTTTTTTTCAAATTTTACTTACCTCTCAATCAAACTTGAAATTGATCCAATTTAATATGATAAAAAAATAGTCAAAATTTATTATTCTCGACCTTCAAACATCTTTTTTTTTGAAATGGATGAGATTCTCTTTTTAATTTGATGTGATGACTCATTTCTTTAACAAAATATATTATATGTCTAATAGATTCCATTTTCATATTTAACTAATTTTAAGCAATCTTGTCTTTGTTGAGGTGATGTTGGAAGAGTCACAATACACCAAGTGAGGAGAGTTCTCTCCCTCCATCTCTCTGTATATATCTTTATAATGTTTAACGTATTTTTATTCTTTGAATATCCATCCGAGAATAACACATGGTCAAAATTTATTGTTTCTCACTCTCTTTCTTTATGAGCGTGGGTATCATGGGTATCTTTTAATAAATATGAATATTTGTTTCACAGATTATTTAGTTATAACTTGGAATACAAGATCGAAAAAAGTTATTACACGTTTATTAGAGGTAATAAAAACATAATCATGGGAATATTTTATTCCTGAAAAAGACATAATATCAATTAGTTCTACCAATATTTAATTTTGGAAGAGGAGTCTGGAAAAATTATCAGATATGACAAGAATACCTCTTTATGAGTAAGAATTCATACATATCTTCTTATTAATCACTATCTCACTACTCTCTCATTGTTCCTTCAATACATGCTTAATTTTTTTTTCCAATCTCACAAATTTCATTCCTATCCAAATAATATTTCCGTAATTTGATTTATTGTCAAGTTCGATCATTCTTATATTTTACGGAAAAAATTCTCTTTCTCCCCAATGCTCCTTTTTTAATAGGCAAATTTTCTCATTTTTAATTATTGTAATTAATCATCAAACACATGGGAAGATATGAAAGTTTTTGAAGGATATTTTAGTAATTATAACATATTTCTAGAAAAAAATGATTCAACCAAACACACGATTTAATTATTCATGAGAATATAAAAAATAATTTCAACTAATTTTAATAGTTAATCAATTAAACACATCTTTGAATAATATCCAAGAATAATAATCTCATTTTATATTCACAGAAAAAAATATTCCAAGGAATAAAAAAGATTCCCATACGAAACAAACACCCCTCTTAATTAACAAATTAGCTATACTTAATTATAGTAGTTATTTCAAGTGACAGAGATCGATCATCAAAGTAATAACTACTGTATTAGTTAACCCAGATTGACTTATGTTTATTTATTTATTTAGAGAACTTATGTTTATTTGAACTTTATGTTTTCATAAAAAAAAAGTAAATAATTAAAATACACATTTAATCCTTTTATGTTTTAGATATATTCATATTGATCTTTTATTTTTTTTTAAATTTAATTTATTCTTTTATGGAGTAGTCAAAATGGTCCTTCAAAACAATGATTATTTTTTATTTTTAAAGGTGCGTGATTTTGACATAATTTTGTTGTTGGCGACACTTGTAACATTTTACGTCAAGCACTCACCAACGTCTCTTTAATTTTGAGGATCATCAGTTTTTTTATAGCAATAAGGACATGATGAAGAAGCTTGAGTTCTATTGCTTTGGCCACTATTTCAAAATCTCCATGCTTCTCTTTTTTCTTGACTTTGTCACCATTGTTGTTTTGTAATTTTACTTGAAAGCACCCTCCATAGTTCCTTCTCGTCTCGGTAGCTATAGAAGCCTTTTAGATACTATTACAAAAATACTAGTGTCTAAGATTAAGTTTGCATGATTTAATGTTATATTCAAATTATTTAAGAATGATTTTTTAATTTAATTGTAGCATTTTTTTTCAAATAATATTTTCTTATGGACTTTACACATATGTAAATTGAAAGTAACATGTACGAGTATATGGAGTATGGAAACATAGACTAAAGTTGATACCCACATTAGTATGAAAGCATACAAGTATTTTTTTATATTTTTCAGATGCAAATATGAGTACGAGTAATATAATATCCTATTTAAATCCTACTCATGGTCATCCTTACTATTAAATCCTACTCATGGTCATCCTTACTATCATGTGATGTCCTTTTCCATCAAAGATAAAAGAAAGAACATGTGAAAAGCTTGCTTCATCCATTTCACATGTCTGTAAGACGATACCTCTTAATTTTTTATAGGAAAAATATTTGTCAAAAGAGAGCATATATTTTATGCAAGGAAGCTTATTAAACTTTTATTCCTAGACTTTATATATAGAATTAAGTGCGATAAGAAAGTTCAAATATCATCCTAATGTTAAAAATGAAACTATAATAACATTTTAAGTCTAGATGATAACATCATATTTATCTCAACAACCTAAAAATTGAAGACATAAATACAAATTCTTAAAAATAAAATTATCCATTTTCAAACTTCAGATATCTAGGCATATTTTCAACCCAGTTTACGACTGATCTAACGACCACCTTTTCCGGAGCAAGAACAATGCAGTACCTTAAGAAAAAAGCTGGTATGCAGTCAAAAAAGAAAAAAGAAATAGCTGGATAGTTATTAATTAATTTATGACAATCTTACATATTTGATCTATTATCTAATGTCTTAACTATAAATTTGTAATGCGCATGAAAATTTTCAATCTCTAGGGAGTCCAGCATAATGGGAAAGGAAAATTACATTCTTGAGATGTCATCATTGTCAAGAGAAAGCTTGTATGGTATAAATGAATTACAGAACAAATTACTCAACATTGTTTACACCAAGGACAGGAACAAGAAAATATTGACAGTATCTTATATTGATGTATTCATTCCAAATCTACTATCCCAAAATTCGATAGAAGGATCTTTACTTGATCAACAAAGTCTGAACCTGTTGCATACTCTGTTAGCAACCCTACAGCAAAACCAAACATTGCCCATCTGTAGAAATGAAATTACTGATTAGTAAGTCAAAGTACAGCAGAACTTGCAACTGATAAAAAAAAAACAAAAAAAAAAAACAGCAGAACTTGCACAACAATGCAGATTCAATTTAAGTGTGACAGGTATTCAATAAATAGAACGACAAATATTAAACACAAGTAGCTGAGAAGATGATGCTTTGAATTTGAGCTACTTAGAATCTAGCTAATGACATGGATGCAGATAAGTGTCTCAGTTATCCATAGAAAACAAAGTCAATTGCATCTAATTCGTTTTGTTCTTGGAACAAAGAAGCTACTATAAGGCATAAAAACTTAATGTTTCCAACAGATTGTGATAGAAATCTTTCACAATGTTATTGGGCTAAGCTCCATTTTATCAGTAGTGGCTCTTCACATAGCCATTTTGAAAGAAAAGTTAATAACAAACTTGTAAAATTTCAGCATCTGACAATGAAAATGTTACTGTTTTCATTGCAAACAACAGTGAAGCTTTTGCAGAACAAAAAATTCAGTATCCTTAATCCTAAATTAGGCCAATTTTTGGTTATCCTAAATTGGGCATCCTGAATTTGGCCAATTGGGTATACTGAAATCTTCACAAAAAGAGCCCAAATTTTGCCAATTGAATTAGGAAGCAATCAACCAATGAGCTAGTCACAACTCACACCTAACCAATTTATACTATTCCAATAGCAAAACTTTTACCTTCCATTGCTAATCTCATTTTTCCCGATGAAACCAAAGAAAGGACCCTGATCTGCTTCATCAAGCTTCTTCTGTTTGAAGTATTCCTGCAACTCCTTAGCCTTTTGCCTCTGAAACTCCATTGTAATGACATTCTTATCATCTCCAACAACAGTAGCTGGCTTCTGTGGGGGTGAGGGGGATGGTGGAGGCTGAGAAGGAAGTGTTGGCTTCTGAAGCTGAGGGGCACTTGATGATGATGATGATGGTTCTCTTATTGGGGGTGCCACTGGCCTTCTTATAGGCCCTTCAGCTTGAGAATTCCTTATAGTGACATTGTGAGGCTTGGAAGAAGAGAACCTCAAAGAATAGGATGAAGTTGATGATGAAGTGCAAGATGGGGAAGAAGAACATGTTGGGATTTTGATGCATGGGATTGAACATGCCATAGACATTTCTTTTCTTTTTTCTTTTTTTCTTTTTCTCCTGATGCTAACTAACTATACTCAGATTTTTGTTTTATTTTTATTCTGCTTTAGCCTTTTTCTTCTATTGGCTTGGACTTTGTGGTATCTTATCAAAATCAGAGAACAGGTGTGTGGATAAGGTATGACCAAGTTTCCACCAGAAAGTGGCTCAAGTTCAGTGGGCGTTGTAAGTGTCTTAACCACTGAAAGCTGACCAAGAATGTCGTTTTTTTACTTCATCGGGGTCAGTAGCCTGGCATCATCGACCACTGAATTTTGTCTGATTTTGGTGTAAAAAACACAAAGGATAATAGATACTCACATTTTTTGAAGGATATATACCAGTGCTCTCGATTTTATTTTTTTTCTGTTGGAGCTTGGAAGGGTTTCGAAGATTTTAGTATTAAAATTGTTGTGCTCATATTTAATTCATGAACTTCAATCAAATGCATTAGCATACTTTTGAGTAAAAAACTTGTGTATTTATCTAATAATACTCAATTTTTTTTATAGAAATTATATAATTGGATCCTAATTTATTAAAGAAAAATGTTATTATATATATATATATATATATATATAGAGAGAGAGAGAGAGAGAGAGAGAGAGAGAGAGATTTACTAATGTATACCAACTTATTTTTTGAAATATTTTAACAAGTTACACTTTAGATGTATTTTAAGATAATTGAAATTTTAACTTATTAAAATAATCCTTCTAAAAGATAACTATATGTTACTATATTAGCAAAATATGATTACAAGATGTATTACTACATAACACATAACTACAGCATAATGAAAACTATATTTTGTGAGAAATATATCAGTAAATACGAGAAAATCAATCGCCTATAGGAAATCAATTGTCATAGTTTAGCACATGAAAAGGTTTGCCATCAATAAGCATGTCAAGCAAAACAGGACAGACAGTCCAAAATCAAAATCGCAACAAAATTGTTTCCCCTCTAGACAAGATAGAGTCAGAGTGGTAATATTTTCCTCTTGTGCACAGCGGCACATAAGCTTGGATTGCTCCCCCTCAACACCCAAACACACACACCAAAAGTAATGAATAAAATAATGTAGATTGCTCTAAAATAAAGCATAAGTTAATTCCAAGCTAGCATCAAAGGTTCACTTCCCCTGTCAAGACAGCACTGATTCTTTACATAACATTACATCTGTATCTCTTTCTTCTAGATAACGCCAGAGCATAAAACTAGAACTATGTTATCTATCTATCTATCTATCTCTATCTCTCTCTCTCTCTCTCTCTCTATATATATATATATATATATAAGAGATAAGAACCTCGAAAAGCATGAAAATCATGAATCAAAAGCCAAAGAATCCACACGACATAGATTATACAAAAAATTATGAAATGCAGAACAAAGTTGAAGGCCACAGCAAGCATTTATAGACATAAATTATCGCTCAGGCAAGAAATGGTGTATAAATCTCCACTAGACTGAAAAATATCTGCTCCTTTTCCTCAAGCTGAGTGATGGAATATGTTAGCAATCAACAACTTGGCGCCTCATAAATGGGTCCGTGTCATCTTTTGGAATGCCAATTTACATAATAGCACAGGAACAGGTTTTGTGATTCCCATTGTCAAATTCATCAATTGACCCATCCACTTCGCTGCAATTTAACAAGAAAAGGAACAACGTAAATATATGGCTAGGGAACAAGGTTAGAAATTTCCATTACATCCAGCTCATCCATGAATAATAAAATGTTTTGCAACATCATATATAAAACTAATGGTTGTCAAGTGTCAACTAGTCCAGTAAAGGATAAGAAATTGAAAAATACATTAATTGTATCAGCCTAATTTGTGACATACTTTTTTAATTTAACACATGGAGAAGAGAAAATATGGGCGTTACTATTTGGAGTGAATACTACGGTCATATGTTAGTCAATCATGTAAAGCCCTGAAAATTGAATGAATAAGAGCTACAGGTAAAGGTGTAAAGCCTTGTAAAATGGCCACAAACTGAATGGACAACATCTAAAGGTTTCGCATCTGCAGGCAATGATTTAGCCATTTAAGAAGTTGCTTGGAAAGAAAGTTCAAAATATTGTTTAGACAAAACCCTCAATTTAGTCATCTAAAGTTGCATGCACCACCACATCAGTCCTTCCAAAATTTTAGAAGAAAAAAGATAGAATCTGAAGGACTAATTTAGCGATAGATTAAATCCTAGAGGAAGTAAACCGGCGACCAAATCTTTAAAGAACTAAAGTGGGAAGAAAAAGAATCTTCGAGGGACTAATTTGGTAACCAAAATTTTATTAGGATTAATGTGATAACGTGTGTACCTTGGAGGATCAAATTTGGGGAGTTCTATTTTGCTTAAAAAAGGTTGTAACAGATTTACTCTATCTGATAGAAACTAGTAACAAAGGTTGTCAAGCTTGAAATCCTACCTAAAATTCAAACAAAATTATATTCACAAACACACACAAAATTGGGGATATTCATTAAATTGGACTTGATCTAATGAACCTAATCGTCCAAACCAAATCAATTAAAGTAGTTTGCTTAATTAGTTCACAGGGAAGCCATATTTTTGGGGGGAAGGATCAGAATACTAAACAGCTGCTCTGGTGTATTGGGGAGACCCTTTGGAGGAGGTTAACTACTTAAATCTGCATTCAATAATAACAGAAGCCTTTTCTATCCTTTCTCTTTCTTTTTCTCTACTCTCCTACTGAACTGTTAATTATGGTTCTAACAGAACTGAAATTTAATATCGGAATCATCAGGAAATTCAGAGAATAGGACTTTAATCACAGTAACATAATGCCAAAAATATCAAAATGGAAAAGAAATATCAGAGAAGGATGCCTTGTTGGAAAGAAGCCTTAATTTTGGTCACCCCTAACCTGCCTTAATTGTGGCCATCACAGTTTGTGAGTGTATTGCTCCTTTTTATATAGGGTTCTGTGAACAGAGACTCGGTGATTTTGTATTGTTTTCATTTCAAAAATGATATTCCCACCCAATTCTTTCTGACACAGTTGGTTGTCAATATCTCTGAAAGGGCTACCTACAAAGAGGCTAACCAGAAATGCGGGAGTGAAACATCTTAGTGTGCAACTTCCCAGTGCCCAGACATCAGCTCTGAGGGGTTTGAGATCCCACAACAACAAGCTATAAGGCCTAAATAGTGCTTACAAAGCTTGAATAATCCTCACCTTGTAGAGTTAAGTTTGTCCCTAAGCCCAGGTTTTAAGATAGTATCAGAGCCTATCTTAGATCCATAGTTGAGCCATCTCATAATCATACTCCAGGCCCATAGCCCTGATCACAAGGGGGGTGTTGGAAGGTCGTTTTAATTGCCAGCTTGACTTAATTGCAGCCTTAGCAGAGTTGGTTCCTAATGTCTTGAAAAGGGCTATATACAAAGGGGTTGAGTGAAGCATTGTAGTGTGCCAGCCAAAGTAGTGCTTATAAAGCTTGGGCAATCTTCACCGTATAAGCCGGTTTTGTGAAGTTGAGTTAGGTCCTAAGCCCAAATTCTAAAACTTATGAAATGAAATATTAGAACTTAATGAGCCAGGCAGTGATTACCCAAAAACGTATTACCTGGATAACTTTATACTAAACTGTAAATTTGAAAACCATTAACCAAACAGCACTTTAGTACTAATCCTATAGATTATAGCAAACCAAAGTTGGAAAATTCCAAAGAGAACTAAGAAGAAATCTATATCAATTAGAGAATTGAGTGGTGGCACTATGCCCTATGGAGTATGGAAATTGGACATAAAAAAATAAACATCATAACTCCATTAGTAATATTCAATGAAAGACTTCCATGTCCCTTTACTGATATCGACCTTTTATTTCAGCTAAGGGAAGTCCATATACCAATGTTCAATGGAGAAATCCTTCAAAATGTTGAAGTCAGTGCGTAGAGAACACATGGTGAGAAAAGGGGCCTCCAATTTATCACAAGATAAGAATTACCTAATAGAAGAATAAGCAAATCTAAGTCTTAAGCACAATCAAATTATTCATTCAAATGGATTGAGAAATAATGCAGCCGTGTTTAATCATCTGAACCAAGGTTATCGATTAGGCTTGTTCAAATTCCAAACTAGTTTGAGGAACAGCATCCGTTGGACCTGATAGCATTTGGAAAGAACATAAAGCTTCTTACGGTTCAGAATATGTTCCTGCAAGGTGAAGCCATATATATGCCCACTCTGATCCAAATTCAGCTCACACTTTGCCTCATTAAAATGCAAACATTTTCACTCAAAGCCCCAAGCCAAATTGCTAAACGTTTCTTAGACCTTTGGTAACAATAACTATCAGATACTCATTATCAATCACACAAATAAAGTACCAGGAGTTCCTAGTGATAAAATCTAACCCACAAGACAAGAACTTTCAAATTTTACAATTCATCACTCGGAAAGAAAACTGATAAAGAACACAATAACAGCAAAACATCTGCACTGGCCACTGAGTATGTAAATATTTTCCATAATCAATAGACAAAATAAAAATTCAAATACCTGGGCTCAAATTCTCGTATTTCAACAAGCTCACTACCACAAGTATCTGTCCACTGCACTTTCCTTCTCTCTGTTTGACCAGAAAAATCATTCCCCTTTCCACCTGGTGGCTCATGTTCAGTAACAGTTTCAACAGGAGCTGGTTTTTTGTTTTCTTTCCTTTTTAAGCTACTTTTAAGTGCAACCTTTCTACTATTATCATTTGCATTAGCAGAAGGATACTTGCCCTCGTTGGAAACCTGTGTACCTGAAGAGACATCATGATGTTTGGCAGGGCCCACTTTAAGATGAGATGTAGTGTCAAGCCCTGCAGAGGTGCGACCAAAGCAAACGAAGGAAGCGCACCCACTGGAGACGCAGTTCTTTTTGGGAGCCAGCTGGAGCTCGTGGTCAGATTCTTGGCCAACCAACTGGAACTGGTTCCACGGCAAAACTCTCATGGGTTTATCATCACTCCTCTGACCCAAGAGGAGAAGGGTCAGACCCTTACTATACCCTGAAGCTGAAGATGAGAAGAATCCTCCCCCTTCTACTGTCAATAACATCAGTCCGGCTCATTGGCGCACCAGAAAACTATTTCAATATATGGCCTTTCACCAAAAAATAATTATTTATCAGCATGATCATGTCAATTTTTATCTAGTTATCTTGTACACCATTTTTTTGTAAAGTATTTTCCATTCCACTAATTCACTCAATTATTAAAAGATAGAATATGCTCAGTTGAATACATTCAATGTTTGCATGACAACAAAGACACATCACAGTGAAGACGCACACTTGGAATACACTAAGACAAAAACAAACACAGTACCAAACCACTTTAAGACTTCCAAATGTTTCTTAATGCTCCAATAATGTGTTAAAACCGTTGTACAAAGTCTCCAACAGAAAAATCGGTGCCACAAGAAATCAAGCTGTATTTGGCCAAAATTATGAGAACTTTTCGAAATCATACTTCTACAAGAAATACTTTTTTTATGATATTTCAAAAAATTCCTGTGGATTCATCACGAAAGAAAAAAAATAACAACAACAAATATCAACAATAGTCTTATCCCACTAGGTGAAGACAGCTACTAGGTAAAGTGAACTACATGATCGCACAACCCCAGGCTCGGTTTAAAATCAAATAACAAAATTTTAAAATCCATATGGAAAAATGGCAAAAGAATAATATTTCAGCTTCAAGGCAACCACACCCAAAACACATTTTAGCATGCAGTTCTTTCTCTCTCTCTCTCTCCCTCACACATACACAAAATCTCAATTTCACAAAAATAAATCACCAGGAACAACTAAATTTTTATAATATTTTTTTCAAAGAGTCACAGGTATTCTTCACCGAAGTAATCTTATTGGAACCGGTTAGGACAACTATGAATAATAAGTGGTTAACAGAAAACTTTCCTTCCGAATATTTAATATAATTGTGTATTCAGGACTCCAACTCGAAAGTATTGATTAAGCTGAATTAGTAAAACGTAAAACAACTCAGCTTGGTGGTAGCTAAGAAGAAGAAGAAGAAGAAGAAGAAGAAGAAGAAGAAGAAGAAGCACACTCAAGAGAACAAGCGAGAATCATGAAAAAGAGAACAAGCGAGATTCAACAGTGTCGGTTCCCTTTCACTTTCTCGGTAAACAAACGGAAAGATGAAAATCTGGGAAGAAGAGAATTGGCAGTACCAAAAGCGGTGTCGGAGAATCAGCAACGGAGATCACCGGCGGCAGCTTTCCGATTACCACGTCGGAACAAGAGAAACTGGGCGAGGAATTGAGCTAGTGAGGCGTGAGGGGAATGAATAAAAAGAAGAAAAAAAGGTTTATTATTTTGTTTCTCTTTTTTATTTTAAATTATTTTATTAGGTTTGGATTATTTTAAAGGTGGATAGTGACATTGACACAAAGATTCATCATGCTATCGGTGGGGTCCAATAAATGTAGGCGTAAAGCCGCAAGGGAATGTCATGCATCTTTTTCTCTATTTTCTGTTTTTAACGTGCTTTAGGGGAAAAAAGTGATATTATTAGGTGAAGAATAAATAATATATATCCTTTCAAAAAAATAATATATATTGAAGATTTGAAGTTGTAAATAGTTTTTTATTTTATGATTTGTTCATTTTATAATAATTATCTTAAAATTATATAAAACATTTTTTTATTAGTTAATTGTATAATAACTTTGGTATTTATTGAATTCTTACTTAAATATAAAATTCAAGTCACTTAATGAAAAGCAGTTGAGATGGGAGATAAAAGATAGATCTAATGGTGAAAGAAAAAAGGATCAAAAGCAGTTGAGATGGGAGATAAAAGGTAGATCTCTAATGGTGAAAGAATAAAAAGGAAGGGAGAAGAGATTATGGGTGCAAATATTTCTATTATCAAAAATTAATAACTAATATTTGATTGATAAAAAAAGTTGAGGTTAATAAGAATTTCAAGGATAGGAGAGTTTCTATGATTTGCATATCATTTTCAACCTCCCATAGAGGAACGACGTTGCAACATCCTCTATGAGACATGGGATTAGCATTGCACTACCAATTGCAATTCATCGTGTTTGTGTCAATGCTTGCCTTGGCATTGCCATGTTCATCCTCAGCAAGAGAAGGGAATTACAAATAGTAGAAAGGAAAGTTGGAAAGGATCACCAACACGTAGGAAAAGATATAGATCTATAAATTGTTAGGTGAGTGGCATGTTTATGCACTTTCGGGTTTGAAAATTTTAAACCTCACTGCATATGGAGATTGATTGCAGGGATTTCAATCTTCTATCTATCCGAGCATACTCTTTTTGGATGGGGTATTTTAAAATTTTAAAAAATTTAAAATTCAGATTTAAATGTATTCAATAAATTTTTTTTATTTTTATTTTCAAAATTTTGTGTACTTTATGTTTGAATAAAGAAATTAAATTTTTTTATTTTTAAAATTTTTGAACTTCATACACAGAAAAACAACTGAGATGGGTGTCCCAAGAATAACGGAGGTCGGAGTACTAGTCCGAGATTGAAATAAAGCAAAAAGTGATGCGATTATAGCTTCTAGATAAGAAGAAAATTTCAATTTCTCATCTTTTAGAAGGAAATTCAAATTTCACATTTTTAATTGTTTAAAATTCTGTTTTAAAATTTCAAAAATTTAAATTTTTCATATAAAAATATCCAAATAAGGAATTTTAAATTAAAGAATTTTAAATTCCCTAATAAATTACTTTCCCCAATTAAAATTCTCTATCCAAACACACTAAAATAAAAAATAAAAGGCTTAAATGCATTTTTTATCTTTAATTTTTTACTTTTTAAGAAATTTTACTCCCAACCTATCAAAAACCTACAAATTTTATCTTTCATCATTTGTCTTTGTCAATAAAACAAATACACAATTCAATTCTTAATTTATAAAATAAAATTTGTACGATGGTAGCAGCTTCAAGACAAATAAAAAATAAAAATAGGCCTTGTAAACCTGACTAAAAGTTTATGAAAGGCTTGTCATAAATCACGTCCTAGCCATAACCCGAAATCCTAATTATACTAGGAAATTACATCCCATATTTCTAGAGAAGAAACCCTAGACGTGGTCTCAATAACTAGCAAATTATGAGATCTCATAGAAATCCTGATTTGAGGGAAAGATATGTAGTTGTTGATAAAGTTTTGCATACCCAATGGCTTCTGAAGTTATCAATGATGTTGAGTCTAAACCTCAAACTATAAAAGAATATCCAAGTATATCCACAATGAAGTGATTGGTCATAAGGAAGAAGAAATAAAATAAAATACAAGCTAAGCTGGGTTCATTATCTTAGCACAAAGTATTAGGACAAGTCCAAATACCTGAAGATGTAAAATCCACTATGTACTACAAATGAATCTTTATGCATAAAAGAAATAAGTTATATGGCAATATGGCATCATGATTCATGAGATATAAGACACGACTTAGCACGAAGTTTCTCACGAAAGCCACATGTAAACCATGATAGTCTCTGAAGGACTCTTAATATATATGTAATGAACACATAATGCCAGCTTACTCGTATGGATCATTGGAAAATATGTGCATTAAAAGGAAAAACACAACAAAAAAAAACCAACTTCTTTTCTCTAAGTAACCTCACAAAGATCTTTGAATAGACTACAAGAAGGCATCAAAAAAGAAGACAGAAGCTGTAAATTGCCATTAGATAAAATCTGCAGAAGAACAGATTTACATACGAAACTTCAGATAAAATTAACCCCTACATTTTAAAAAACAATCTTTCGGGTGAAGGGGTAAAACAATTTAAGGTACAAAATAAAATGCTTTAAAGCTAATCAATAGAAAACTTTACAAAAACCACTTAAGAACCCAAACCAATCACTCGGTTGACGTAAGCATAGTAAAAGGTTAACAGAATTGGTTCCATCCTCCTGTCGTTTCTTGCAGGATCCAATGAGCAAACCCAGATACAGAATTCCGAAGGTTGTTAGCTTCTTTTGTAGCTGTTGCAGAAGGCTGGTGAGTTAAGAATTCCCAATTAATAAACCAATAGACAGCACTAGTCTGCATGCATATCCATAGCAGAATCATTGGAGCTCACTGCATTTGAATCCCTGCTTTGCTGATTAAGAAAGCCAGGTTCAGTGTTCCGGTTTCCATTCCCCATGGAGAGACCATTGGTGTAGCATCCTCCCTCACCAATTTGATAATGTTGAAGGCTTCGACGTACCGGACTTGACAAAGCATTTGAAAACACAGAATTCTTTGATTGATTTTCACAGTGGTCCGAGCGGAGTCCTTGTGCAGCTATTGTTTGACCAGAAGATGCTGAAGTGACTGGAAAACTAGGGACATGCAATGCTGCTTGTGACTGGTGTTGCAGTGGTGCTCTAGGTGACATAGATGGTTCTTCTCCGCAATAATCGAGCTCATTCTGCAAGAGGAATGAACTTTCACATACTTACAACCAAAAACAAAGAAATATCAATAATTTTAAAGAATTAAGCATCACAAATGGAACATTTGACACTACACAATGTTATCGCCCTCTAATATTTCAACAATGTATCACAGATTTAAATCCTGGAAAAAGCCTCTCCTCTTATCGCCCAACTCCCAAGGCTATTGTACCTTCTAAAGCCTAAAACAACAACAACAAAGTCTTATCCTACTAGAGTAGACAAGATCAGCTACATGGATTGCATACCACATTGGGCTCAGTTAAAGACCAAATTCCCAAGGATATTATTCACCATGAAATCACAGGGCTAAAAACATTCAATCTTTACTATCCTCACTGGTAATTCTAGTGGTCTTATTTTTGCAGCTTGTACAAATACAAACTACCTAAATCAATTTTCTGTCATCTTTTCCTCAATCGGTGTCACATCCTTGTAAACAATCACTTTGCATCCTTGTCCTTTCTTGCGTGAAAACTCATCCATCTAAATATTATAATTTCTACTACCCCCATCTTATTCTCATGTCCCTTTAAAGCCCAACGTCAATGTTCACTACCATAACTCACTCTTGATCCTAGATGGGCTATAAACTTACTTTATGAAATTATGAAGCCTTTTGTAAGGCTTGGTTCTGACAGCTTAAAAATTGATGACTCAAGGAAAAATTTAGCCATGATCAGGTCAATAGTCCAGTAAGTCCACTACAACTTTAAGTTACAGTCTGTAGCCAAAATTGCCGCTACAATATTGCAATTTTGGCAGCACCTACAACCCCAAATGCGGCTGCATCATCCATATTTTCCTGCATTATCCTCTCTTTTTTTGTGTGTGCAATTGCAATGCAACCACCACCGCCATTTTAAGAACACTGATATTAAGAAATATAGTCTCAACTCTCAACTAAACCAGTTTTGCTAATCTTCTTCCCTTTCATATAAGTCATTCATATAAAATTCGTTTTCAATAATGCACTATCTTGCCACTAATTTTCATCCATTGGTATAAGTGAATAACCCATATAATTAATGCCAGTCCTCCATATGTATGTGTTGTATGTTTATTTGCTACACACAGTCCCAATCAGCAAAAGCATGCATCAATGATACTATAGTATATGAAAAAGGAAGAAATTCCAAACCAACCTGAATGTAATTAAGTACGTCAACTGTTCCAATCCGTGATCCTCCTTCTTGTTGTCTAAACATCCACTGATAAAGTTTTTCCTGAAATCAAAAGAACATCCCACAACAAAAATATAAACACACACGATCGAAACCCAAAATGCGAGAGCAAAGCCAATAAGATACATGGATAACTATGGTACAACTAAAACTCTGAAAAACATAGCAATAAGCCAATGCAAAAGTTTTGATTCACAGCAAGTAACAAAAAGGATAACAAAAATATATACTACGATAGCCACTTGTAGCTATACACAACCAATCAAGCTAGATGAAAGAAGAAAGAGACAGAACAGTGAATATCCATTAACTAAAAATGAGGTCAATAAGGATGTCAAAACAACCCCCAACAATCAATAAGAAAACATTATTTAAAAATTAGAAAACAAAACCAGTAGTCAACAAAAAAAAAAAGTTACAGAATTTCACAAATGCAAACATGCCGACGAAGCTACCAGTTGTTCAAGTAATCACGACATAAACTGTGTAACTGAACATTACATCCTAGGAACAAACTCTGATTCAAGCATGTCAGAACAGAAGAACATCCCACATTTTAAAATTCCCCACAATAGCACCCAATCTGTGAAAAATAAAAAAATAACAAAAACACCCACAAAAAAGATGCACATATTTTCCATCCATCCAAATACCCTAATACAAAATTGAGCACAAACATACTTGAACAAGAGAAAACACATTTCAATTAAATATATAAATAAATAAAAACACCAAAACAAAATACAACTCGTTCTCTAATTAACATTAGATTTAACCACCACCACCACTACAACATAACACAAGCCACCAATCTAAATTACCAAACACCAAACAAGCAAACAAAAAAAATCCCAAATTTAAAAAAATACAAATCCCACTTTCCATCAATAAAAAAAATCCTTTTTTATTCGCCGAAGTTAATTATTTCGATTTTTTTCTCTTTTTGAATGGAATATTTACATAATCGGGATGAATAGGACTAAACCTTGTGGTATTTACATAATATTTCTCTTTCTCATTCTTAAGCAGGTCCCGAGAGGACTTAATTGATCCATGATTTATGTTTTTGTTTTTCGTTTCCTTTTCGGCAAAACGAGAATAAACAAAGAAAGAAAAAAAAGGAGGGGCAGGTTTATTATATTACGAGGGCGTGTCGTTCCCCGGCGTTGAAGGAAAGCTTCTGGTGGTTCATGGAGTGCGTGTAGAGCTGCGAGAGGAAGTTGGCGGTGGTGCAAAACGACGCGTAGAGGGTTCGATCCACCTCGTCGAGGCTGGTGGCGATGGACTTTCGCTTCTTCGACATCGGAAAATGGGATTTTGAAAGGGTGGGGTTGTTCGGCGAGATCGAGGATTTGATTGGGTGGCAGAGGAAGGGGGTTTGGGTGCGGTTTTTATAATTATGGAGGAAAAGGAGAAGAGGGAGAGGGACGCAGGGTAAGAATGGAAGACATGAGAAGCACGTTATATAAAGGATAAAAATCAGTTACAAAAAACGAGGTCATTAACCTGGTTGAGATACTGAGTTATTGGATTATAGGGCTGGGTCAGTTGCTAACTTTGATGTAATCTATATTAAAGAATTTAAAATTATTATATATAATTAATATTATTTAATTAATATAAATTCATTCATAATTTTATATGATAAAAATCTAAAATAATAATTGAAGTATTAAAGTTGATAATACAAGTAAAATGTATTAATAATAAAAAAGTTTATAAATAACAATTACTTAGATTAAAACACAAAAGTTCATTTCAAAATCTAATACGAAAACAGCAAAAAGCAATAAAATGGATACATAAAGTAAATTAGGTCCAAATAAGAAAAACCCTTATGTAATATATATTATTCTTTTCTACTTCTCTTTCGACCTCTTATCTTGATAGTGACGATGACGGCATGAGCGTAAAGGAGGAAGCATTGCTTTGTATGGCCAGCACGACCTTGTTTTGCCATTTTGGAGCCCTTTTTTCTTTCTGCCAAAATTTGGGTTCATAAATTCGTTTAGGTCATCGGATTCTTCAAAAAATCGGGCGGTTTTTGTTGGGCCTAATCGGGTCACTTGCATGACCGGCTTCACATCCAATCCCGTTCGACACTACCGGTTTCCGATCCGAACCAATTTTAATAACACTGATAAAAATAATAAATTTTATCTTAAATGAAAAAAGATTAAAAAGAATCTAATAAATATTATTTAAGTATAAAAAAAGAATAAATATAAAAAGATAGAAACTAGAAATTAACCTTTTAAAATGATGCTACTTCAATATAAGGCAAATCTAATTGAAAGTGTAACTAACTATTTTTCAATATATTTTTGAATATAAAGGTTTAACTGAATTGGTTGTATTGGTTGAAAGTAATATATGATCATGTTTCCTTAAAAATAAAAAGTGATTGTTAATTTCTTCAAATTTTGAAATATATGGATGAGTTGGCTTGTGGAAGGGAGAGGCCATGCCTTACCAATGATTACTAGAATTTGGATCAATCACAATTAGCAGAATTTGCACTAGTAATACAGATTTTTTCAGTTGTTAGCTAGAAGAAATCAACGGTCAAAATTAGTTTAATCAATGTAAAATTAGTTGAATGCAGCATTGAATCTAGGACATGAGGTTCATGGAAACAAGTTATTTTGAAATTTAAACTAGAATATGGAAACAATTTATTTTAAAAGTTAAACTAAAATATAAGTAAGTTGAAACACATAAAAATAATAAGAGATATAAAATTTTAAAATAAATTTTTATATTTTATTAAAATAAGGATCACATTTAGTTGTCATCCATCACATAAGAATAGGTTAAAAGATTCAAATACATAAAAATTAGAAATAAAAATATAAAAATTTAAAAAACAGCAATATATTAATTTGTTCACCCTAGTTAAACAATAGGCTTCCCATTGGCTAAATAACTCTCAATCTAGTTTTTAGGCCGCAAGTAAAAAATGTACTTAATTTCAAGAGTCATTAAAATAAAATTCTGCCAACTTATTACCAAAATTAGTTATTCTTTATGAGGTAAATGATAACTTTGGTTATCACATCATCAAAATTTCTCTTATATATATTACCATCGTTCTAAGACAAATATTTAATTCCGAATTTCTAAAGGTAATTAAAATTCTTAAATTGATCCAATTTCTTTATTTCCCAAGCTAAAGCAATTTGAGGCTTTGGTAATCCATTTTTATTATAAGCAAACCTCATGCATCATAAAACTGCATGAAATGAACACAAGATGTGTCCACCCAATACTCCAGACCTCCTGGGTGCTTTGGTAATCCAATTTAAACTTGTTTTTGTTCATATTGAATTTATAATCGCGAGAAACAATTCCTCTATCCTTTAAATTAATATTGCTAAATAAAGTTGAGTTAAATCAAGCCTTTCCTTTGTAAAAAATAAAAATCAAGCCTTTCCTTCTTTATCAAAATAGGGTTTGAGAAAATTTGTACTGTGAAGCAAAGGAACGAAGAAAGGAATGAGTTTAGTGCTACAAATGAATCGAAGCACTGATAAAGGTTATGTAAGCAAGATCGGATGAAAGGAAAAACGAAAGAAGGTATATATATTAATAAGTTTGAAGTTGAAATTAATTAATAAGAACATAACTAGAGAGAGAATCATTTCTTTACTCTGGCTGTTCCAATTACAATATTATATATTACTACTAACCATAACAGCTATAACTAATTTTCTTTTGGGTCATATATGATTTCCTAAAAGCTTTAAACTATAAAAGAAATTATTTTTAACGAAGGAAACTCAAGAAATTAAAGAAAGAAAGAAAGAATTAAAGAAAGAAAGAACTACTGCTGCAACAATTTGATTCCAACTTTTAAAAACCAAAAGATAAAACAAAATACAACTTCACTTGAATATGATGAGCTAAATTTTCTGCTACACAGAAACTAAAACTTAACCAAGAAAACGAAACCAAATTTCGTTACTATGACACCTCAACATAAAGAAGGTTGATCGTGCTCCATATCATTTCCTTTAAAAATTGTACCCCGGCCGATCCCATGGTAAGTCTCGTACTTTAATTGAAACTACTGTAAAGGAACAAATGCATGACCCATCAAATCAATTAGGTTATCAAATAACTGATTCGAAACTAACGCGCATTGAATCAGATTGGATCACACTCGATTGCATGTGTAAACAATTTAACAAGTGATTCAAATCGGTTGAATGCTAAATTTTCAGGTTAATGGATCGACCCAACCGGTCCAATAACTGGGATGGGAAGATTATTTCAAACCACAAAAGTTTCAAATTACATAATAATTTCTTGTATCAATATAATGGTGCTGTTTGAACTGTTATTTCACTTAACTATTTGTAGACCTCACCATATTATTTTGGAAATCTTAGATATCTTACTTACCTTAAATATCTCAAAAAGGAGCCATGGATTATGATATTAATTAAATATCTTTATAAGGACAATTTCTACTTTTCCAGATTTGTTTGGACACAACTTTTCTTATTTCAGCATGATCGATAAAGATAGTCAAGGATTTTAGCAAATAGTTCTTATGAATGGGAAATGGCTGAGACATTAAAAAGCAACTACGACAAAATCCATGAAAGTAGGAAAAGGGTTTCAGCTTACGAGGTTGAGGTTGAGGTTGAGGTTGAGCATGAGGCTTATAAGTCCGCCAAAGGAGACCCTTTGCCATTTTGCCAAAGTTCAGTGAAAGAAAAAATTCAAAGCATGAAACCATTTTGTAAGATAGTGGATATTGTACCTTGAGATTTGCCTGTCTATTGTTCTATATGCTATGTACCTTAAGATTTGCCTGTCTATTGTTTAACAAGTTATATGTGTATTTATAGTGTTGATAAGTCTCAATTTTTTGTTCAGTCAAACTTCTGGTTCCTTTCTTGCCCTAGTCAACTTGGGGTTTTCTTAATTTGTATTGTTTATAATAATATGGAGAATGATGCTACGTACTTGCATTCCGACTACGTTGCATCATATCTGATTTTTTTTTCTACAACCTTACCTTTTGCTTTTCAATGCTCTTAATTGTAGAAAAACTTAAATCGTATATCGCTGTTTGATAAAAATATAAGGACGTGAAAAGTTTAGAATAAAACTTAAATGAGTGGAAGTTTAAACTTTTTTTATATTTAACAGACGGAGAAAAATGCCCGATGCTACTTATTACTTGGCCATATACATTAACATACGTTAACCCTACATTGGATTTTGTTTAATTTTTAAGTAAATTAATTTATATTTGCAATTGGCTATTTTATATTTGCTATTAAATGATGAAATGACTTTGATTTTGTTGGTGTTACTCACAAGAAAAAGTCCTCTCGTTGATTAATTTGCTGAATATTTAGCATGATTTTCACATTACATTTTGTAATATTCACACTTGGCAAGTCTTTGTATTCGGTAACCAACTGAGTAGATTACCCAAATTCAAAAAATTTGATAGATTTAATTAAGGTAAGATAAAAAAAGATAGAGATATTCCAATAGAGATATTTATTAAAATCGTATATTATTTATTATTAATGGAAAATATGAGATAAAATCATATTATTTTTCTATTTATGTTATTTTAGAAGATAAATCAACTCTTAATCCATCAAATATGTATTCTGATACATACCTATATGGCTATATGTTTCTATACCGCTAGCTAACTTAGGTGTCAAACACTTCATTATTATGCGTGGAGAAACTCACACAAAAAAAATATTGTTGTGAAAAGGTTCTACTAAATTCGATAATAACATCATTAGTACTTAACTGGTCTAAATTTACATGCAATTTGATTCTAGCTTGCTTCTTGATACAAACAATTGAAAGTGGTTTCCCTCAATTTAATTGTTATTGGCTTGGGAGGGGAAAATCTAAGTTGTGGAAAGTGGTTTGCCAGGTTTGGTGTACATGTGCGTTGAATTGGGTCCTGTGGTGTCATCGAAACAACATATTTTAATTTTAGAAAATCTTCACTGGATTTCGATATATGCGATTATGGAGCAAATCAAACTCAAATCATGACACTGGTTGTCAGCCAAGGTGAGGGGATTTACATTTTAATTTTATGAGTGGTATGTTAATCCCTCATATTGCATAAAAGCTGCGTAATTTGGTGCATGGTGTTGGATTAGTTGATTCGAATGTGGGGTGCAGTGACTTTGTTGCATGGTATTTGCCTCTTGTTCACGTAATTAAATCACGTTGGGTTCTCTATCCTGGAGTTATTAGGGCATATGTAAAGGTCAAAATTTAAGATATTCACTATGAATATATAATTAGAATATATTAAATTATTTTTTATTTTTAAAAAACCTTTAGAGATAAATTATTTATATAAAATATTCAAATTAAAACTTAAAAAATTCACAATGTCAATTGAACTTATTCCAGCAATAAAAACAAATAAAAGATCATCTTTTATCCTAAAAAATTCATCAATCATCTTTTATCGGAGATGACCTTATGTGCCTGCTTCTATGTAATTTAATATGCATGGAAGAACTCAACTTATGGGTGCAGGGCACTTGGGTGAGCTTTTATTATATCCTTTATGGTGTGTAGGCTATATCGTGGAGTCCTATTAACGGAGGACAGAGGGGCTCTTGTTTATTCCTTCATATTTTTAATCTAGCCAAGTATATAGGTTGCTTTGGTGCATTTTGTAATCTGAACCCTTGTTATAATAAGGTTTGGTCTTTCTTTAAATAAAATCTTTCTATTGGCTGATAAAAAAAAAACTGAATACAATCATATTTTATTTTATTATTTTCAAGAGATAGAGGCGTTATTATTTCATTATTCATTGTCAATTTTTTTTTTTGTCATAATTAGTCAGTTAATTAATTTATAAAGCATCATCCCCTGACAGAGCTGAAAAGATATGATATTTGTGTTTCAATTGACAGAATAATTTGAAAGACCAAGTGTTGTAATTCCAAAGGTTAATTTTTCTGGATTATTATCTCTCGTTAAAGAGAGTTGGAATGTGATATGGTTTACTGCAATATGGGCTCTGTGGATTGGTAGGAATAAGACGGTGTTTAAAAATAAATTTGTAAAAGCTGCAGATATTGTAAAGCATTTGCAGGTTCTGGCATGGAAGTGGATGAGATTTCGCCACCAAGGATTCCTAGTCCTCTATCATCAAATTTAGCTTGAAACCTTCTTTTCCTTCCTTTATAGCTTCCTAGTCCTTTATCAAAATGTCTAGCTACTACCAAGTACAAGTATGCTATAAGTTAAAGGTCTTAGCAACTCGTTTTCATAATATATATACAAAATGTGACCATATCATTCTTTTCACTTTTTTTCCCACAAGATCTATTGTTTCCTTATTTGCTCTATATTTTTTGTAATCATCCACGCAGACCCTAAACCCTCATTTCAGGAAATCACCACTCATTTTCTATGAGCTTGTTTGTTCTTGAAATGTTTGTTACTAGTATGCTGAGTTAAAGTTCTTAAGTTGAAAACTTTTGTTTGGCTTCAACCAAAAACATTTGTAGCTTGCACTCGGATTCGCTGCATTTGTCTCTCGCTTTCACATTATCATTTTTCTACTAATGTAATTTCTCTTTCCAAGTTAATATTTTAATCTTTCACATTCATCTTGTCGTAATTAGTTAAGATTTCATTTAACATAATTTATGAGTATAACATATTGGAAAAAAAAAACTAATAACCGAGAGAGAGAGATTTTTAATTTCCTATCATATATTTTAATTTTAATTTGGATAAGAAGAAACAAAATTTTCAATTTATTTATGGAAATAATATAGAAAAATATATAACTATGTAGAATTTTATTTATATATTATACTGATCCCATCTTTGCTTCTTTAGTTTGAATGCATATTATTAGTATCTTGGACAATACACTTATCTTTCTTGAAGCTTGTTTAAGGAATTTTAAATAAGAGGATAATGGAAAAATGCCACCAAATTCCTCAAAAGACATGCCAAATCAAGTGAAAAAGAGAATGCTAGTGTACCTGTATGTGAAAAAAAGGAAATATGATCTATGTATAGGAAATCCAATTAAAGAAAGTTGAGATAAGTTACATGTTTTATCATATAAATGTGACTAGTTGATGGAAATCATTTAGTACAACTAACGACTATTTCTCTCTCAAGAGAGTTAAGATGAAGCAAGACTAAAGTTAAATAGACAATGACTAGTTCTCAATAATTATTTCTAAATACATTATAATTTTATGAAGCACAATTAAAAATAATAAAAGATTGTTGATTTAAATGGTTTTGGACTTGATCACTTAAAGTAAAATTTTAATTTCGAATTTTGTGAATGAAAAAATTGATTGAGAGAAAGACATTAAAAATAATTTATCATATTTTGTAATATATATTAGTTGTCAACAAAACTAAGCGATATTGATACACTAATATCATGATAAAAAATACAATTAGAGATTTTTTAAAGAAATTTAATTGACATAATTTGATTTTTTAGTTGAAGTAAATATTTATCTATTTTTACTTTAAAAATGGTACATATAAAAATTTATCAATTGAGCCAAAAGCTACATGTACAAATTATGCCCATGTATCCATCCATCAACAAGTGAGATCCAACCCTTTTTTAGAAAAAAAAATAGAGTAAATTACATTTACTCTATGTATTTTGCTCAAATTTCACTCGAAACTCCTCTCTTCTTGCACCTTACAAAAAATTTCTTAATTATTTAACTTACATTACAGTCAGACCCCCTCCATCCTAAACACGTTTTGATAATTTAACAGAAATTAGACATATGTTGATCACATGATTTTTAATAATATTTTATGTCTAACATACTCTCATCTTCTTCCTCTCAAACTAAAAATATTTTAAGACTTTTAATTTTTTTTTTTGTTTTTCTGTAATCGACAATATTGCACATGTCATTTGGTTCATCCGGTTGATCTGTAAAGTGGATCAAAATATTCACGTCGTTTGGTTCATGACCCATGTATTTAGTTCATCCATCATGTTCATGTGATCCCAAACATCAACACTATTTTAATCAACAATAATAAACAAATTATTTCCAATTCATCCATTGTGTTTCGTGGTCCCAACATCAACATTATTTTAATCAACAATAATAAATAAATGATTTTAAAAATCACAAGTGGTCTCAAACTGACTCCATTGAAACCTCATTCAAAAATAAACAATCAAAATTAAATAAATAATCTTAAAAAGTAATCTATATAAAATGAAAATGGTCACTTATAAGCATAACCTTAGCTTGAATAAAAATCATGGAACAGGAAGAAAACATAGAGCACTCGTGAAAGTCGAATAGAAAGACAAACAAATGCACTTGTGAACATCGTGAATTGGAAGAAGAACAATGAATATCTCGCGAACTGTAAGAGGAACAATGGAGAATTCACCAACTGATAAAGGAACGGTAAAGAACTCGTGAACAGTAAAGAAAAATGGAACATGAATATCTTGAGAGAAAAATGAACTTGTATATTTGAGATAGTGAAAAAAAACTCGTCAATAAAGAAAAAATGAACAACGAATTATAAAGATGAATGAAATATAAATACTAAATTCTAAAAATAATTGAGAGAAAATAATTTAAATTTTATAATTAAATTATAAAGACAACCTTTTCTACTTATATATTTCATTTGACTTAACAACAACGTCAATAAAGGAATAGCAAAATCGATGGAGTGTAATTTACTAAAAAAAAAAAACTATTACACTATCATAGTAAATATTTAAAATCATTTTAGTCAACATCCATCAATTGTCATCTGAATGATCTGATGAGAGAACCTAGATCTCGATATATTAAAAAGACAAGAAAAAAATTTCAAAAAAATAAATAAACCATAAACACATGGTTTGGTTCCCTATGAAGTATGAACCTTGGGCTCCTACTGAAAGAAAAAAAAAGTGAGAAACACGAGCATCAAACCTCACAGACAGAACCAAAACCACACTTCTCTTCTTCCATTCTCTCACGCTATCAGCATCAACAAAGTGTAACATCCATAGTCGGTGAGCTTCTCCTTCTCTCTCTCAATCACCCTTTTCTTTGCATCATGTCCACACTCCATCAAAGGGGTCTCACAAAGTTGTGATTTTTTACCCACCCCATTCTTGAACTGAATCTTAAAAGCTTGCCATTTGAAGCTGAAACCAAAGAAAAATAAGATTTTGTGAAATACGAGGCTGTCCCTTCCCTGATCTCTTTTTTTCTCTCAAATAGTTTTCAATGCTGCAATTCTGGATCTGAGACCCCTCACTGGATCTGTTTGTAGTTGATTGGAAAAATATAATATGCTGATCTTCTCTCTCTCTCTCTCTCTGTGTTGTAATGGAGGTGAAAATTGTGCTGCATCGTTAAAAAAATTTTTGGGTGAATGATTGGAGGTCAATTTTATTTGGAGTGGTAATAGCTGATGTGACTGCAGCCAAACGTGATCAATGAATTTATATGCATCCATCACTTAGTAATTCAAAATCTAGAATTTGAATTGACAAGTTTTATTCAAATAGGTGTTGTGTCGTGTTCAAAATTTGGTGTGTTAAATCTATTTTCTCCCAGATCTGGTGCTAATTTTGAATAAACTTTTGTATGTTAAAACTAAGTCAGGATATCATGAAAAACCATACACTGAACAAGGTTTAAAAGATATGGTGTGTTTTTGGCAATGACAGTTATCCTTCAATGTTATTCTTTAAGTTGGCCAATAGATGGTATAGTTGTTTCTAGATTGCAAATCGTATGGGTGTTTTTGTGAATAGTGCCTTGACCAAAAGAAGGATGCAATTTACTGAGTATGGATTAGAAAATGGAGGTGTGATGTTACATGAATTTCCCTTAAGGATATGATTTGGTTATTTAGTTTTAATTTTTTGTGTATCTTATGCATATCAATTTTTAAAACCTGTAGCTATTCCCTTGCATATAGAGGAAAACAAATTGGGTAGATTCTTGAGGTTAATCATTGCTACTTTTATAAATATATAAATATAAATTACCAGATGATTATTGTTGAATACTATGAAATGAATGGCCTTTCTTTCGCTTGGCAGTTTCTGGTCCTTTTAATTGTTGAAAGAGTGAAAAATAGTTTGAAGGTATGATGAAACCTGTGTATGGACTACACGGCGTAGTGTGTTTTATATAAGCTTATTGCATTAAATATAATTAAACGATAGGAGATTTTATTCCCATATACATGATATGATATGCGTATAAATCAGATACTAATAAATCTGATTCTAATGAGACATCCCTATGTTTTTGGCAAATAATGAGATATCCCTACAATTACAGAGATCCTAATTAAATAAGGAAAAATCGTAAAATATAAAAGAATAATAAATCCTAAGTAAACATTTAGAATACTCTAAAATATTTTAATATCATCAGATATTTCTCATTTCTTACAAATGTCATAAGATGATTCTAGGTTGCAGACTTGCGGTTGTTTTGTAGAATGATTGATTGTATTGTTAATTATTAATTTAATAAAGATCTGAAAATTTCATCACCTTTCACTTTTCCAGGCTTCTTTATTTGCTAGATGAATTGACTGGCATATGATATTTTAATGTGGATAGAGAGCTATGGAGTTTAGTTAGGAAATAACAGTGGTAAAGTTGTGAGAAGCCGGAAGAACATGGCTCCGTCTAGTAAGGCTGAGCAAAAGGCTGCTGTGGATGCAGCTGCATGGATATTCAATGTTGTTACATCTGTTGGAATCATCATTGTAAACAAAGCTTTGATGGCCACTTATGGCTTCAGTTTTGGTAAATTCCTTATTCAATTTCTTAATAACATTTCTGTCATTGATATACTGAGTCTTTTCCCAGGTAGTATATGATCATGATCATGCTCTGATGTTAATTTTTTTTTTATCTTTTAATGTGATTTGTCTATTACTGCTTGCAGCCACAACATTAACAGGCATGCACTTCGCTACCACAACTTTGATGACAGTTGTACTGAGGATGCTGGGATATGTCCAGCCTTCTCATTTACCCTTGCCGGATCTTCTGAAATTCGTTCTCGTTGCTAACTTCTCTATTGTTGGAATGAATGTTAGTCTAATGTGGAACTCAGTTGGATTCTATCAAGTGAGTTGGGCTGAGCTTTATCTATTGGTTCAGTCACTTATGCCTTCAGAAGTTATATTCACTTTTTAGCCATTGACAGATTGCGAAGTTAAGTATGATCCCTGTGTCATGTCTATTGGAAGTTGTTCTCGACAAGATTCGGTATTCAAGAGACACTAAACTGAGCATAGGTGTTGTTCTTATGGGTGTTGGTGTTTGCACTGTTACTGATGTGAGTGTTAACGGAAGAGGATTCATTGCTGCCTTTGTAGCAGTATGGAGCACTTCTATGCAACAATATGTACGTATGACTTTCCTCTGCGTGCCATGGATTGGCCTTCAAATTTAAGTGGCACAGTAAACTCAAATAGATTTAAAAACACACAAACAGATGCATGCACAACTTATTTCGGCTTGCTGTTTTCTCTTGTGTGTTAATTACTGTCTTAATCTGAATTTTATCTTATTAATTTGTACCTGGTACTCATGGATTTTCAAATCTTTTACGTCCAGTATGTTCATTTCCTTCAACGGAAGTATTCTCTAAGTTCTTTCAACCTATTGGGACATACAGCACCTGCACAGGCTGCATCACTACTGTTATTAGGACCTTTTCTAGATTATTGGTTGACAAACAAAAGAGTTGACAGATATGACTACAACACTGCCTCGTTGGTAAGTTCTGGATAATGGAAAAATATTGATGTTGTTAAATTAAATATTTAGGGACTACGTCATTTGTTCTCTTTTAGTAAATGAGTATATGCATATGTAGATTTACATGATATGTATAATATACAAGATGGCTTGATATGTTTAACATATATGATAAGACTTTCATAGAAAGGTCAATCAGATTCTCATCAATAGTTTATAAGTTTGAGAGGATCAACAAAATTTAATGATTTATGACCAAAGTGAAACACAAACAAATTTGAGAAGAGACTGAATTGAAGAACCTAGTTTAGCTGTAGACTCAAAAATATTTAGTGCTCTTAATCAAAATGTAGATAAAAATGATAAATCATGAGAACTCTTATGTTGGTTGATCTTTTCTTAACACTTTGATTCAGTGACTGACTCATCTTTGTCCTGGTTTTGACAGACTTTCATATTCCTGTCATGCACTATTGCAATTGGCACCAACCTAAGCCAATTTATTTGCATTGGCAGATTCACTGCTGTTTCTTTTCAAGTACTGGGACATATGAAGACAATACTTGTTTTAATCATGGGGTTCTTTTTCTTTGGGAAAGAGGGTCTCACTCTACAAGTGGTTTTTGGAATGATCATAGCCGTGGCCGGAATGATTTGGTATGGCAATGCCTCATCCAAGCCTGGTGGAAAAGAGCGCCGGAGTCACACTCTTCCTACAAACAAAACAGAAACAAGATAGTTTAACAGAATTCACAATTTTTTGTTGTTTTCAAGTGCAATGGTATTATTTGCCAAAGTTGAGGATACGAAGAACCGAAGATAGCTGATTCTAGGAAAGTGTTTTAAATTATTTAAAATTAAACCTCATTGGTTCCTAATTATTTTCGACCTCATTTTGTAATTCATAAAATTTGATCTCTTTGGATTCTTAGGGACATTGGATATTTCCTTATAGGTCTAGGTTTCCAGCAAAACTTTTCATCTTTGGAATGATTTGATGAATATATTTATATTCCTTCTTGACTCATTATTTGTAAGTGTGCAGTTGAGATTGATTCAGTGATTCATGTGTGAAGCACATTAAGGCATGTGATGAATATATGGTTTAGGATTCTCATCTTTGATAAATCTCGGAAAGGGTATGTGCTGTTTAACCCTCAAATCAGAGGAATTGCTAAGGAAGATGTCTTATCTGTTTTTTTTGACGCGCAAGGAAGATGTCTCTAAACGAAGCAAATCTTTTTAAAGACATGATAGTATTTTAGATTTAATGCATTTAGTCAAAGGTCCGTTTATATCTATACTACCAAGAGGGAATGATTTTATTTAGCTTTATGTATTTAAACTTTTAAAGTTCAATTAACTTCTTAGTCTCCATAATATACACCTCTATTGATTCTAGTGTGCTTAGCGTAGAAGAGAAAAGAATGAAAAATAATTGAGAAAAATATTTTAATTAAAGTAGAGACAAAAAAGAGGGCAAAAAAACTTAAATATTATAGTTTTAATAAAAAATTACATATATACTGCTGTTTCAAACTTAATTACGTAAATATGGTAACTGGATACGTCTGTATGGGGCGTGTTAGGTCACGCCCAGTTGGGGCGCCACCAAGGCATAGTCACGCCCAGCTGGGGCGTCACTGATGGCGTCTTCTATGTGCGCCTCCCTGCTCCATTGACGCCTGTCCCAGGCGTGTTTCTGCACCATTGAAGGGGTATGGTATCGCTGTGCTACATTTTCACACCCAAGACTAACACTCAACAACAAAATGATCACTGCACTTCACTTCTTCCTTTCGTCTCCTTAATCTCCCTTGCTTGCCCTTCATATAAACTATTATTATATTCCTCATTTTTTTTTTCTTTCTCAATTCTAAGAAATGCAATTATGTTTATAAAAAGTAATTAAACTCTTCATCAACAATATTATTTGTAAATCTGCTATATATGCTTTATTTTTCTTATTTTTTACTTTGATATTCACATATTCTCAATAAATCGGAGTTAGTTTTTAAAAAATTTAAAAGGCAATATGGAACATATTTTTTTTAAAAAAAAAAAACAGGAAATAACAGTATAAGCTAGTTTTTGTGGTTGGGGATTTTCGACAGTGGAGGAGGAAACATGGGATGGTATGGTTCTATAGCCAGTTAGCCACTGCATCGGAGTAAAAGGTTGCTCAAGAAAGTAGTAGAAATGCATGGTGTTGTTGGTTATGGGTGGTGATGGTTGCGGCGGCAGTGGTTGGGGTTGTGGTTGCCACAGTAAGCAAGATGATATGGTAGGTGTCCATATATGAGTGGTAGAGGCGGACATTGAAAAGCACCATTGTTAAGTACCAAGAAGCCATTGTTCACGCAGAAGATGAAGTAGGCTCATCAGCTTTCACCAGCACAACCCCACTCATCATCATCATTACGTAATGGAGCATGCTCACGCCCATAGAGAGAAGCAAGAGGAAAGATCTTTAGATAGAGAGAGGAACTCTACAAGTGAGAGTTCAAGAGCAGGGGATGAGGTATATATGGCTGCACAGTCGCGCCTTTGATGGGCGCCACTCTCACGCTGTCGCGCCTGTGCTGGGCGCCATTTCCACCAGGTTGCGCCTCCTCAGAGCGTGTCCGAACCCGCACGCTGCTACCGCCACTGAACGCGCCTCTGCAGGACGCCACTAACTACCATATTTACGTAATAAGCTTTCAAACAGCAGTGCATACGTAATTTTTTATTAAAATTATAATATTTAAATTTTTTTGCCCAAAAAAGAGTGTGGAATCCATGTTTTTTTTTTAAAATTCCTTTTTGAATAATAATATGTTCTCTTCAACCAAACCATCCCTTAGTTCCTAGAAAAATCTTTATTTTTGGGGCTTTTCCCCCAGTTTTAATCACTTTTCAGTGATAGAAATGACTAACAGGTTTTGAAAACTATGTTTGATGTGATTTTTGCTAAAGGCATGTTTGATGTGATGTTTTTTAAACATGATTTAAAATATTTTTATTTTAATATAAGAGTGATTTATTGAAATTTTAAAATTTTATAAGGACAGACATTAACATCAGACATTATTGTTTTTTATTTATTTAACATCATACATAGAAACTGAAAAAAAATGTAACATAGAAAAACCAATAATTCCTTCTTTTATTTTGAATTAACCAAAATTGTAACACTTTCAAAAATTATTGTGCCTATCGATTTAATGACTAGCGCGATAGTTAACCGACCAAACCATAAGTTTTATTCATAATTGAGAAAATTCACCTGGATGTTGGCATTCATTTATTGATTCTTGTGATCTCGTTGTTTATCACAATTTGAGTTAAAAATCACTAATTTTCTGGTCCGTATCAAATACTAACATGTATCTAAACACGCAAATAAAAAAATTGAAAGCATTACAGCACTTAACAACCAATTTTATGGAAACATAATTCAAAATTTGCTTCCCTAACAATATCTATTTCTCAAAGCAAAAAATATAGAACAGCTTAACGCTTCTTAGAGACACCAACAGTTTTACCCCTGCGACCAGTAGTCTTGGTATGCTGGCCACGAACACGAAGACCCCAGTAGTGCCTCAAACCACGGTGATTTCTGCATAATAGTAAGAATGCAAGATGTTAGTGTTATTACCAAATATTCACACGCAATACACGGATACACAACTTAAAAAGGGCTCAAAGACACCATATAATAAAAAAATTGCAGAAAATCACTATGTAGCTATTTACAAACTTGGGGAAAGAGAAAATATAACGATTCCATAAAGACCATTTTACATCAACGCACATCAATCCCACATCACAACATGAATAGCCTATCAAGTATATGCAACTATGCAAGTAACAGGGTTTCCAAGATTTTGAGGCTACAAGATATGAATACGAAAATGAATCACCTGATTTTCTTCAAGCGCTCCAAATCATCCCTCAACTTCATATCCAGTGCATTTGACACCACCTGAGAATACTTCCCATCCTTGTAGTCCTTCTTCCTGTTCAAAAACCAGTCCGGGATCTTGAATTGCCGAGGGTTGGCAACAACAGTCATAACACCATCCAACTCAGCAGCACTCAATTCACCAGCTCTGTAACAAAACAACCAAATTCATCGAAATCAAAATCAAGACCCAATTCAATCAAAATGTGAAATCAAAGGAAAAAAAACCATTTCAATAAAAAAATCACTAATTTAAATAAACTAAACCCATTTCAATAAAAATCATCAAATAACAGAAATAAAAACTCAGATACAATTCTCAAGGTACTTTTAGAGTTGTTCTCTTATTAAAATTGAACTCCCGCTTAGTCACAGTTCCTTAAGTGTTTTTGGTCTAATCAAAATTGAAGTTTCACATCAGTCATCTACATAACAAGGGGGTTCGTAATCATCATATTGAGATCAAATTCCAATTTTGATAAAAGAACAACATCAAAAGCACTTAAAGAGTAGTATATAAGCTTTGAAAAAAAATTAAAAACTAATTGACACAACCCCATGTCAACAACTTAACGATCCGACAATAAAGAAAAACAAAAACAAAGGTTTCATGAAACAGAACCTCTTGTTCATGTCGACATCGGCTTTTTTGCAGCAAATGTTAGCGAATCGCCTGCCAATACCTTTGATAGAGGTGAGGGCGAACATTATCTTCTGCTTCCCGTCTACGTTGGTGTTCAGCACACGCAGAATGTGCTGGAAATCCTCGTTCGCCACCAGAGACTGTAATAGCAAAACCATTTAAAATGTGACTTCTCCAAAAACAGAGCCAAAAAAATCACCATTTGAAATTACCAAAAGACTAAAACGAATCTTTTGAAGAATGCTTGTTTATCAAAATAAATTCAGAAACGTTGAATTCGTACCATTTTTTTCACAGCAGTGGATGAAAATCGCCGACGAAGCTCCTGCCCTTGGTCGATTGGGGATTTGGGATTCTAGGGTTTCCGCGTTCTGTAGTCTCCGTGTTGTGTGTGGCTTCTCACACACTTTATTCACTAGGGTTTTCATGCAGAGGAAGACAAGTGGAATGACGATTCTGCCCCTTGAGAAAACCAATGCATGCTTCGGTCTTAATTTCTTTGGTTTGAGGTTTTAAGACTTAAATGACTTTTTGTCCATTATATTCTATAGTTATTTTACTTTAATACATTAAATTTTGAAATTTTCATTTTAAATCACTTTTCATTTTACTCAAAACCATTTAATCAAATGGTTTGAACAAACAAGCTTCTTATGTAGATTTAGACATTAGGTTTGGAAATCCTTTCAACTGCTTCTCATATGTCATACCCATAATTTTGTAAAGCTAAAATCTAAATATTGCACACTTTTTTTTGGGATAAAAAAGATGTGCATAAGCATGGCTAAACCACTAAAGAATCCCAACTACCCTCCAAAGAAAAACCAACATTAAATTCATAAAAAGAGGAAAAGATGTACAAGAAGTGGGGGACATAAACCAAAACCCGCCAAAGAGAGCTAAAATAACCTATAGGAAGGTAACATCAGTCTATTCCTATTAATCCTGATAGATGATACTAGAATGGTATCCCACCAGGAAAAAGTAGTTAGAGTCATGCTATGAGAAGCAAAAAGTATTTTTGGACTCTTTTTTGCCACAATGCAGTGAGAATGTTGAAATCATGGAGCCTTTATTGGGAACAGTGACCAAAATGCCACATATTTTAAAAAAAATTGGCAAAATGCCACATGGTTCGAAAAATTTGTTGAAATGCCACAAAGGCTAATTCGTTGGGCATGTGGACAAATTAGGTGGCGACACATGGCGAATCGCGGTTGGATGGGCAACGACACATGTAAGTCACTAGGGGTAGCAGCGAATTTGGTGGTGCTGCTGACATGGTGTCACGTAATTCGCCTGGGGTAGCAGCGGATTCTGCCTTGCTGAGTCAGTGTCACGAAGTCGCTATTGGGCCCAACGAATTTTGCCTTGCTGGCCCACTATATATACCCCCTTTCCCCTATCTTTCTCCCTCACTCCCACTATCTCTTTCTATAAATTTTCTTCTTCTATCTCTCACTTTACTCTCCCATTTTCCTCTACCTCAATAGTTTGTCAAGTTCCTCATAAGGTTAGTTATTAATTTTTGGATTATTTTGTTTATATTTTAAATTTTTATATAATTTTGTATTTAAGTAGTTGTAGACATTACACCATATTTAGGTTAGAGATTTTAAACATTAGGTTAGAGAATGAGGATGATTTTAAACATTAGGTTAGATGATATTTAGTGTTAGTTTATAATTATTAATTTTGTAGTATATATTATAAAAATATAAGAATATTTAGTTTGTTTATAATTATTAAGTTTGAAAAATTAATTTATTTAAATGGATATTGTTATGTAATATTTATCAAAAAATTATAAATAAACATTTGATTTGATAAAAATAATATTTAAAGATTGATAAAATAATAATTAAAGATATAATAAGTCAATAATTGATTTAATAAAAATTATAATTAAAGATTT
>PYAF01005295.1:78599-90645 GCA_007407185.1 Glycine tomentella | reverse complement strand
TTAGATGCTCCTGTTAGAACAAGAGTATGTTACCAAGAGCTAGATACAAAGAGAGGTAGAGGTCGACCAAAACTTACCTGGGGAAAGGTAGTTAAACAAGACCTAATGGAGTGGGATTTAGATTGGCGGACGGTATGTCTTAGGACGGAGTGGAGAAAAGCTATAAGTCTGATGGAGGGTTAAACCCTTTAGTAGTTCTTGTTCCAGTTGTTCCCTGTTTTAATTCTTTTCTTCTTCTTTTCTCTTCTCCTCTCACCATTCTTTTATTTTAACTCTGTTTCTCTCTTTTGCTTTTTTTTTTCGATTTATCATTGGGTTCATCTACCACCGACCCCAATTAATTTGGGTTAAAGGTGCTGTTGATGTTGATGTTGATGTTGTTGTATTTTGCGTCAGTTTGACCAATGCTAAATATCTAACAAGATGAGCATACCAGTGTGGCGCCTCAACTAGACAAACAAAAAATACCATGTGCTACTCAGGGTGACGCCTTCTACATAGGCAAAAATCACCCATTTTGATAAATACTTTGTTGACCAGTCCCATTATGATAATTAGTTTGCATTTTTAACCCATTTTAATAAAAAAAAAAAGCCCCAGAACTTGTGTGACTTTTTAAATGGAGGTGTAAATATCAAATTCATCTGAAAATCCCATACAGTCCAATAAAACTTTTTGCGCTTGATAAATGTACCTCTTTTTATTACAAATATACCTCCCTTTAATATTTTCTCCCCCAAAAATACCCTTTTAAGTTCCCCACACACCGAAAGTGTCTATTGTGCCCAATTCAACACACAAATGCTCACAATAATTGAGTATTGTGTCATGCTCCTTCCAGTAGCGTAGCGTCATGCTGAATACTCTACAATATTAGATAAATGGCTATAATCAGTTTTTCTACAATGTTAGCAAAAACAGATAGATAAATAGAATAAAGAGAAATGAAATCAAAGCCATTGCATACCTCCAAGTCCTGACCATGGTGAAGCCTCCTTATCTTCACTTGGCGTTATCTTCTTCTTCTTCTTTGTTTGCCGGCTTGCGAATGGAGTGGAAGTGAGAGAGGTAAGTTCACGAGCGACATGCATGCGAAAATAGCACTAAATCATCAGACTAGATAAACTTGCCAGGCAAGTTGTTCTGCAACCTCCATAAAAAAAACTCATGAAACTTCTCAAATTTAAGTTTTCACCTAAATACAACTTGTAAGTTGTAAGCTAAGCTAATATTTCAAGGAAACAAGTAGACACCTCTGAATGCAGCTTGAATCTGTATAGCAGATAAACAACATATCAAGAAATAGGAACAAACTTTCCCATGAATAATGCTTGCGAACTTTCCCAAGACCTCACTTCTACAAGTATCTAGTTCTGGCATTTGACCAACTCGACAAACACTTTTGTTTTACCAATCTTTTCACTCTTCAGCAATAAAGAGAATCAATAAAATAAGCCACAAATCAAAATTTGTAGTTACCTCATGTAACTGTTAAAATTCATGGTAGTGAGTACAAATGAACACAAATAGCGATTTGAGTTCATTACACACTTGACTAAGATATATAATAGTTCTCATTCCTAAACCAAAACTATATACTCAAGATTACTGACCACTGAATGGGTAGTGAAGGGTGAAAGAAGGAGGAACATGAAAGGTTACTGTTGGTCCTAGCAAAAACTCCAGAGTAGTAAACAAGATAAACTAAAGTAACTAATATGTTATGAGTTTCCAACAAGCTAGTGTAAAACATTATTTGAACTTAGGGAGTTTTGCCAATACACAGATTAATGAAGATTTCTTTGATTACATGGCAGTTTTCTTATCCAACGGATTCTAAGTTAATATATTAAAAACTGTTATTCTCCATTTCAAAAACAGACATACCCTAAACATTTATCAAACTCAAATTGAAGAGTGAGTCTCTCAAAGAATTAAAGGAATGATCGCATACGGAGTCGCACATAGACTACAGTCAGAATATCAATTACATGTATCATATTGGAACCGCAGACGTGGTGCTTACCACTTTATGTTAGTTGACTCAATTGGAAGATCTGTCAAGGACAAAGCACCTAATATGAAATTCAATGCCACTCAAGTTGTATGCTCATCTATTTATTTCCTAACTGGGTATATTGCTCATAGAATACATGCCTACCACAAATTTGGCCAAGAAAAGGAAATCCCGCTAATTTTGTTTCATCAAAGACCTAGTAGCACGTCTTCCTCTTGGCAGTGAGTACTCTGAATCATTCGTGTTTAGAATACAAGTTCTACGCCTATCACGTCCTTTACTTTGCCAACTAAATATGTTATGAACTATTTGCAATTAGTCAAATAAGTAGAGCAGTTTCTGTAAGATTTGTTTTTATGAAAGTTATGGAGTGCAAAGAGGGAAGCACTCCAAAAATTTAATAAAAAAGCAAGGATGAACAACCACATGGGGGACTAGATCAAAACACACGGAAACAAGAGTTAGTAAAACCCAAAGAAAGGAAGACCATTTCTATTTCGGAAGAAATCAACCTTTAAAAATCTAGGAACTGAGTTCCACCAAACAAAAGTAGTATGATTCTTAGCACTATAGTTAACTAACCTATCTGCACAGGTATTTCCTTCTCTATAGATTTGAGAGCAAACAAAATCCATCGATTGACAAAGAGAAATGCATTGTATCCATCTACTCCAGAGATGCCAACATTAACGTTTACTAATAGTCAACCAATAAATTTAAAAACATAGATTCATGAACTTGAAGAATACAAAATGCTCCCTGATGAAAGATAGTTATTAATTAATAGACAAAAAAAAAAAAGAGAGAGAGAGATAGAGGCAATTCAGTAAACAAAAGATTAAAGCATCATCAGAAAATGATAAAAAGAGAAAGGGAGTGAAAACTAGAGAAGCCCAGCTCCAACAATAGCAATAACGTGCATCTAATATGTAAGAAACTTTCCATGAGTTAAAAATGAATTCTGGAAACTAATTTCTGAAAAATGTTTTGTGGAAATTAGTTTCGGGAAATAACATTTTCCATACTTTTTGGACTCCTTTTTTTCTGTCTACATCAGACCTAGGGTTTACACCATTTTGCCCACACTGGTAGGCATGGCAACAGGGCGGGGCGGGAACGAGTATTGCATTCCCCGTCCCCTTTTTCCGTCGGGTTTTAAAATCCATCCCCATCTCCGCCCCCGCTTGGGATCGAATTTTTCCCGTCCCGCCTCCGCTATTGGATTAAAATTTTAAAAATAAAAAAATAATATAAATTTTTATATTGAAAAATAGGATAAAAAAGTTAATTATGTAACAAAAAAATAATAATAACAAACTCACATTTAAAATATGAGATCATAATTTTAAAATTACAAAACAAAATCAATTATTCAATTAAAAAAATTATAAAATAATATATTTTTTTATTTTTTTAATATTATTTATTACAGGGTGGGGGGCAGGACGGATCAGGTATCAGAAACCCCATACCCCCCCCCCCCCCCCCCCCCCCCCCCCCCCCCCCCCCCCCCCCCCCCCCCCCCCCCCCCCCCCCCCCCCCCCCCCCCGCTTTTGGCTATCGGGAAAAACCCGAACCCGAACCCAAAAAATTCGATTTTTTCCCATTAAAATCGGGACAGATTCGGACGGATACCCATGGGTTCGGGTCCCGCTACCATGCCTACACACTGGGCCTACTTTCAGCCCATTACTTGTACTCTCTGTCATTAACATGCTAATATGGTCAAATGACTTAAACTTAAGAGACAAAAATTGATTATATAATAACTAAATTTGATAAAGTATATTGAGATAAGATTTGTTAAAAAAATACTATTAATTTTATAATTTAAAAAATAATGTTAAGATATAAAAAGTAATTGCATAATAATTTAAATTTTAGAAAAATATAATATTCAATTTCAAATTAGATTAATATGCTTAATAACAAATCAAAATTATTTAAAATAAATAAATAAAAATTAAATACTAATATATTATTCCAATAGTATATAAATGTAGCTAATCAGTAATGAAAAAGACAAATACTATACGGGCGAGAGATAAAGATGAGTGATTCTCACAAATTAGTTCAAGGTAACTATCTATATACATCACATGATTACAAGTCTCATGATACATAGACAAATCTGATTATGTTATCGGTAAAATAAATTTATCGTATTTTTTGAAAATCTCACAAATTCAATGATTAAATTAAATATTTATTCTTAGAAAACAAACTCTTGTCAAATACTTTTTACATCAATATATTTTAGTGATGATTTTTAAGGTGAGCTCTAGTACTCGATTCAAATCTTTATGGTGCTGATATTACACACTTGAACCTCGAATGGGCCATAGGAATAGATCCTCATCCAAAAAGAAAAATTGTTGTGATGTAATAATAGTAATAAATAAATAGGTAAAAAAGCATAATTAAATTAACAACACACCTGTTGCAATTTATTTTTCTCAAAATGGTACCTCTTTCCTCCACTTCCCACATGCAAGGCTCCCAAAGGCCAAAGGGGTAACTTGCCAGCATGAGGCTACTTCCCTGATCATAGAAATGAAACAATCTTTTACGTGAAAAGAAAGATAGAGAGAATTGAATGAATACGGCACGCCAAAGCTCTCTCTCATCTCTTGCCCTAATGATGGATCAACCTAGTCTCTGATCTCAATGAAGTCATGGTTGAAATGGGTCACCATTCATTCACAATGACCTCAACGAAGTAATGTATAATAATATTAGTTTATATTAAATTTATATGTAATAAATGTAGATTTCAATTAAAATCTATCAAAAAGTTTAGCTTATTAAGTAACATACATAAGTAATTATAATTTTTTAATGTGTCTTCAATTTCTAATATAAAAGAAAGAATTCAATTAAAATCTGTAGATAGTATAATTTTTTATTATTATGATCTAATCACAAATCATTATTGTGATGTATTATAATAAATTTGTTGACATCTATAATTATTATTTTAAAATTATATCTACGATGTTTTCTGATTGATCAATCGTATAAAATGATATGAAATTTTGATAATAAAATCTTATATGTCTAGGTAAAATATGACGGTCTAATTGAATTTGACAAGAGGGTGATAGTATATGTTATTGAAAGTGAGAGACCCGCAAGGTAGATCTGTCGGTGGGACACGTTTTGTGAGTGACTATGGTCTGGGTAGAACAGAATATAATAGGATTAGAACGAATGATGATGATGATGATGGTAGGGAGCAAAAAAGCGAGTGGACAAATGAATATGCGTGCCACACTCATGTTACTACAGGGTTGCTTTCTCAACCCACTAATCCAAGGGGACACATGCAAAGTGGGTATTTGGGGGTAGGATTTATTGTCAAACCTCAATGCCAATGGCATGCAAAAGTCAAGGGAAGAGAGAAAAAACACTCCTTGGGAAAAAAATGTTGACAATTCATATGAAAGATTGATGGGTTCTCAAGACCATAAGATTCGAATGCACTTTTTTTATAAAAAAAAATTGTTAGGAAGGGAATGAGAGGGTCTTTGAAGTGGCACTTCAAAGTGGTACGGTGGGGAATGGAGATATAGTGTTTGATGTGCACACTCACCCACATATTTTATCAGCAATATGCAGTGCATGCAAAGTGATGAAAATTGAAAAGAGTTTGTTCACTTTTTTTTTTCTCAATTTTGCTGTTACAGTCTCTCCCCTACATAATAATGCCTGCAGAAGCTAGTGCTTTATTATTTCTTTTCTTTTCTTGCATCACTCCTTTTTTCTTTTCTTTTTTTCTCTCTTTCTCTTCCTTCCTATCACTGTTTTTTCCTGCAAAGAAAACGTAAAGGAAACGCCTTGTACTTCCTCTCTCTATTTATTCATTCACATTCAAAATTCTCTACTTTTTACTCATAGCTTCATAGAGGAAGCTGCTTCTACAAGCCAAGAATTATTTGATGTCCCTTCTTTTTTTTTTTCTTTCATAGAGGTTTCAAAACTAAACCAAACCAAAAACCCCTTCCCATATTTTTCACTTTACTTTTGAAGCTCCTCCATCTGAAGAAAGCCATGAGGGAGACGAACAAAGGTGTGGAAGATCAGGCTTACACCAATGACATGGATTGCTACTACTACTCCATCTCTGAATCCACACCATGTAAGAAACACCCTTCTTCTTCTTCTGTTGGTATATGTGCTTATTGTCTCAAGGACCGTTTGGTCCGGCTTGTGTGTTCTGATTGTGGGGAGCAAAGGCTTTCTTCATGTCCTTGCTCTGATGAAATGGCCTCTTCCCACCTCAACCCATGCACTGTTGAGGTGGGGAGTGTTGGGAGGGTCTCATTGAAATTAACTCACGTTATTCTTGCATCAACCTAAAAGTGTCGTTGCATGAAGACCCGATACTACATTTTCTCCAGCACAACCTTTTCTCATTATCTCAGATGGAGCAGCATAAATGGAAGGTCGTTTGGGAGGCATGCGTGTGGAACGTTTGAGGATTGAGGAATAGATGTATAATATGTATTATTCAGGGTGTGCAGGTTGATATTGAACATGTCAAGAACAACATCGTGTTACCAGTTTGGTCGTGGTTAAAGGAATTCCGCTCCCATTTTCTGTCTCATTTGCTGCGTGGATACTGTGTTGATTCTCCATCTATTTGTACATGATTGTTTGCGTTAGTCTGCATGGAGCTTCATATATTTTATTCAGTTTGCAAAACCTCTGATATGTAATTATAAATATTGGTATTTTGTTCGAAATACTGACCCGAGTAGTGTAAACTGCAACCTATTTTATCAATGCATTTCAGGGCCCACATCAGACAGATACGGAACTAATTCAGTGTATATATAGAACTGTTACACTACGGTAATTGCCGAGCCAGGTAACGGTGGCTTGTGACCCGAGTGGGGGCATTAAAGTGATGGAACAAATCTGTGTTTGGCCTTGGTGGTGCACTGCATAAGCAGTTTAAAGGAATTAAGAGTCTGATTTGTCTTCTCTTAAAAACAGTGCATTACTGGAGGACCTTGCCATGCGTGGGGGTTCTTCATCTGCTTGCCTTACCAGAGCCTGCATAGTGCCGACCTCCTAAAAATTGAACGCTGCACTACCAAGTCGGATACTCCCTTGGACCATCATTTTTTTTTATTAAACTTCTGTAAACAGCATTTGAATTATGGAAGGATAATTAAATTGAAATTTAATTTGTTTTTCTTTTATGCACCCATGGTCTAATTCTTTTTCTCCCTCTACATGCATGCATATGCATATGCATGATATGGAAGAAAAACATAATGTGCGCATCTCCCACATGTATAAATTATTTTATTCAACCTAAACTCACACAATTTTTAAGATTATAAAATAATTTCTAATTTTTTGATTCAAGTGTTATGTTTTGCCAAATTATAGTTAATGAATAATAGGTCTCTATTTCTGTTTTACTTTAATATTGGTCAATATATATAATGATCCGTATTTCCGAGTTGATACTTTGGAAAAATATGCGTAGAAGGTTATTGTGATGAATGTTTAACCTTAAAATATAAAATTTTGGAATTTGGGTCACGTGGAATGCATGTGTAGGAAGAATGTTGGATACATGGATGATAGATTGGTAAGGTGTCGAGAACGAATCCCGGACAAGTCGAACCTTAGATTGGTAAGGTGCCGAGATTGAATCCCGGACAAGTCGGACATGAGATTTATGCCAAAGGAAGCTCTTGGGCTTTATATTATAGCATGAAACTGGACGAGTTGTTCGGGTTATGCATAACAAGTTGGACGAGGTAGACTTTTAGTAGATAAAACTGAACCCGTCAGCGAGCGTATGTATGATGACCAATAGCACCTGAATGGCGTTAGAAGCGTGTGATATACGCGCCATGGTCATTTAAATAACCCATTTCTCAACGTTTCTATGCAAAAACACAATCATCTTCTTCCTCTCTCCGTTTTCTCCATTTCCCAGCGAGAAATGTTTCAAAACTACTCATCCTTGACCAAAAACTCTTTGCATGCAACTAGAAAGTTGAAAGGAACCACCCAATAGCTAGATTCCATCCTTAGTTCTTTCTGAAAACCATCATACAAAGAGATCATTCTCTCCAAGGACCTCACAGAGTTTCGATTTCGAAGGAAAGAAGACATTTTTAAAGACGTTCAAGCTTGGAGAAACCGTCCTCTAGCCTTCCTGGACGTTGTAGAGGTAACACACACAAGCTTTACCGATTCTTTAAGAGATTGTTTCTGAGATAAATAGTGACCCATATGAGTTAGAGCTAAACTTAGGCTTGGGTCCTTGAAAAAGAATAACATTTCTTTTCATGCAATGGTTGATAACCGTTATTGATTGTTTGCATGCAATTTATGTAGAAGTGTGATATAGAGGATATTGGTGTTCACGACCAAGAGAGCAGGAGAGCCAGTGTAGCATTTCGAGCAGGTAAGCTCTTTGTTCTTGCGAGTTTTTCAGTTGATTGTGTTCCACCATACTCCGAGGGAGTGATGGTTATTGTATGACATGATGCATGTGGTATTGAAATTATGTTACTGCCTTTCATTGAGAACATATATATGATGTACACTGTGATGATATGTCACATGATTGATGAGATTCTCTAGTCAGTAGAATAGACTAAATATGGACTTTCCTTGGAGCCAAAGTAACGTGGAACAACTCCAGGTGGTTAATTGATATATAAAAAACTTGAGAGAATATGTCCTTAAGTGGATGATCTTTTCTTGGAAGAGCCATATACGTTTGAGCAAAGTCTTGAGAGAATGTACCCTTAAGTGGATGATCTTCCTCAGACAATGTTATACAGAGAATGTGCCCTTAAGTAGATGATCTTCTCTTGTTATAACTGTGTTGCATTCTCGATGTTGGTAGAGTCCAACGAAATGGCACCTGTGTTGTGATATACATGTGATGCATTTTATGCGAGCCATGGTAGCTAGATTATGTAATGCCTATTTTGATGTTATGTGTCATGGAAGGGAAGTAGGGGGAGGAGAGGCCTCCAAGAACCCTGAGTTTATTGAGATTGTATCTCACTCCTTTGGGGATTTAATTTTGCAGGTGATGCTCAGCGAGCAGATGATGGATCCCGGGGCAAGAGGTCCGAGTGGAATATGGTTCTATGTGAACCTTAGGCATATTATTTTGAGAGCATGTTGGCTCATTATATTGTTATGACTATGTACATTTTGCACCCGAGGGGAAAGATACACAGTTGATGTATATTTGTTATATTATTTCTCGTGAGTGTTTACCATACATAACGCCGGGTTGGTATCGTTATTGACTTATGATGACGCCATTTTATTAGTTGCTTCCAAATTAATTAACTTAATTAATCATTGTGCTTAACGACCATAATTAGATGTTAATGAATCAGATGCATATTGGACGTTATAGTTGACTCATAGAGTCATAGGCAGATTTGGAATAGGGGGCCACTAAAAAATTAAAATTCATCTAATAATTATATATCATTAATTGTCATACAGATATTTATAATTTAATGTTTCAATATGTTAAATTACATTAATAATCTATCAAAACATATCATATCATATCCTATCCTGTCATGAAAAAAACACATAACATGTTTTTTTATGTAAAAAAATCAATAACTATTAAGTTTTCAACATTTTCTTTTTAATGTATACTAACAAACAGTTGATAAAAAATTTATCTTCCATCTTATTATGTAGTGTAGTCTTGTTATTAAAATATTAAATATAAAATATGAAAAGTTAAAAATATTTTTCTTTCATGTGGTTTGGTATCTTTTCCTCTATGCTTATGTTGTCAATGTCATAGCTTGCAACTACAACAACTGATATTGGGCGCTTTCATAGTTTGGAACTTATACAATCTTCAATCAATCCAATAACACTTGTTTATAAGAGTTATTTTTATCCATTCTTGTTTATATAAGATTTGACAAACAAGAATATATAAGATTTGAAAAACAAGAACTCATTTAGCATGCTCGAAAATAGAATTTAACAATCAGATATTAATTATATAGTAACTAAAATTTAATGAAATATAATATTTAGATCCAAGTTTATTAAAAAAGATAATATTACCATTAATTTTATAATTTAAAAACGTTAAGCTGATTCACCTTATATTTGACATATACAATCCTTTAGGTAATTAGAATATAGGGGAAGTGGTCTAACATAAAACACTATTCATCTTGGATTTTGTGTGCATAACCATGATTTGACTCTCATTTGGCTTAAAATTAACTCTTTTCAAGGTGTTTAATCTAGGCCAAACTTGGTATTTTCTTATTAATATTTCACGGTCAAGCTATTGTCATCAGTTAATATTAACCACCAAAGTGAGAGTTGTCATTGATAAAAACCGTGGAGTGCAACAGGAAAGTAAATTAATCTCTAATAAGCTTAAAATAGTAAATTAGTATTCAGGATCTTTACAGATGAATTTTCTGCATCAATTGGAGAACATGTGACCTATATCATGCTATAAACATTAAGGATAACACCAAAATATTTTGCTGGTTTGAATGAAGAAAACAGTAACCTTTATGTAGATATTAAAAAAAAAAAATTGAAAATAAATGCTGGCTTAATGGTTTGTCTTTTGTGCAAATGTTAGTTTATATGAAGAGCATGACCATGAATAGGATGCTGGTTTAAGTAAACATAACAAGCATAATACGAAACTAGTTTCTATATACGGTCATCATTGCTTGAAGTCGTGTTTGGGCAAAAGAGAGATGGAATAACAATTTCTAGCTTGTGACTTACTAACAAAAACTAGCAGTATGAGAAGGTTTACTAATTTGCAAACCATTTAAGTTCCTATACATAGATTACATCAAGGTTTCTACAAATCTTGAGATGAAATTTGTCATGAAAAACTTAAGTTCCTAAACATAAATTACTAAGATAATTACATATGGTTTCATTTCATTTCAGATAGAAATAGCAAAGCCTAAATCATCCGCAGCTGTGTTAAGATATTCTATAGACAATCCATTTGAAAGCCGGCTGTGAGCTTCCCATGTCAAGCATTTTTCTACATCGGCTCGCCAGTCAATGACATCAAAATTGAAGTACTGATCATGGATGCCATTCTTTTGCAGTGGCTTAGGACTCGATCCAATTGAACTAGTATGCAAAATGTCACGAATAACCGAAGTGCTCAGAGCACGGACATGTGCACTTGGATGAGAAAGGCATCTGATTGTAGCTGGTAGGCGACACTGCATGTCCATATGCACAAGGATATTGGTCAACACTTCTATTTTAACTACAGAACACACACGAGTTACTTTTGTTTCAAAACTTGAATTTATTTTCTCGAATAGAGCAGTTTTTGCACGACGCAGTGTTTATAGGTTAGGAAGCATATAGATACTATATGGGATATGGATACAATATGATATGGACAGGGGAATATGATAAATTTTACATTTTTTAGGACACGACACAACTGTACTATAATGTATAAAATTAATCTCAAGTTAACATAAAATACAAATTTTAAATCACAAAAGAGAATTTATGTTTTAAAATTTAAAAATGAGCATAAGTAATACAACATGACATGGCTACTATTTATAAGTGATTGTACTTCTTAGCTTATATAGGCACAATCAGTTAAAATTCAGGACAATAAAATAATTTGAGCAACGGCTTTGTTGTCCCTTTTGTTATTATTTTGTTGTATCTTGAGTTTTTATTGGGTGTGACAAACGTACACTGTGTCATATGCACTTGAAATTAAAATAGAGTGGGTATACAGGCTCAGATTCGCAAACCGGCCCATTAAGTTCACCGATCTTGTGGATAACATGTAGGGAAAAACTTTATACACCCAGAAAAAAACTTATACACCAGTCAGAACAGTGCACTTCCAAAAATACCCTTATTTTTATTACGTTTCATACGTACGGATTCGTAAATCCGTAAGATTCTTACGGATTCGCCAATCCGTAATTTTTTTTTTGAGTTATATGGACTGTCCAATCCGTAAGTAAGTTTCTTTTTAATTTA
>PYAF01005295.1:66565-77050 GCA_007407185.1 Glycine tomentella | reverse complement strand
ATTAAACTTATAATTTTTATTTAAATCTATGATTTTTATATGTAAAAAATACTTTAATTTTTAATAAACTGTAAATACAGATATAATTTTTAATTTAACTTGTAAATACAAATATAATTTTTATTAGACCTGCAAATTTTTATTAAAATTATGATTTTTATATGTAAAAAATACTTTAATCATCATATCAAAATTAATTGTTACAAAATATATTATGTAAACTTATACGTGTATTAAATATACATTAAAAAATTTAATGTTATATGTATCAACATTAATTGGCTTTTAACATAATTGACTTACTAGCTCAGTTGGTTGAAGTGTCAGGTTAATAACCTGAAGGTCACAGGTTTGAAACCTACATGTATCATTATTTGGAAAAATACTTTTTAAATTAAAAAGAAACTTACTTACTTACGGATTGGGCCAATCCGTATGGCCCGTACGGATTGGACAGCCCGTATAACTCAAAAAAAAAAATTACGGATTGACGAATCCGTAAGGGATTTACGAATCCGTACGTATGAAGCGTAATAAAAATAAGGTTTCTGGATGTATAAAGTTTTTCCCTTTTTTAGTTCAACAAAAAATTTACATTTAGTATAGGCTTCCAGTTCAATTGAGGAAAGTTTGTTTACCTTTAACAGGTTTGAAAGCCCATTTGCCACTGCAACTCCAGATTCTCCCAACTCAATCACTGGTTGAACCGCTTTAGCCGTTGCTTCCAATAGCTAGCCAGTTTTACAAAAAATTGAAATACGAACATCAGAAAAAGCTTAAGGATAAACCTGAAAACATATGAAATATCAAATCCTGGTTTACAGTACCAAAAATCATTGCTTAATGTTTTATAACTGGGGATTGATTTATGGCAATTTCTTCAGGTTACTAGTCTGGAAGTTTTGAATTAAAAGGCAACCAAAAGGAAGCAGATATGCAGCACTTGAGCACAATTCCTCACTAGGTTGCACAAAGTTAATTTCCTTATATAATTACTTTCCATACAAAAACTCCCATATAGCATATAAATTTCATTGTTATTTTACCTCCAAGGAGAAAAAATATATACATATTACCTGCTCCAAAATCTTTAATTTCTCATATTAAGACATGAAGAAAAGAAGCAAGGAATTGATGAATAGATATGTGGGTGGGTGTGCATCTGTGTGTACCAAAGAATACTGGCAATTTTTTATCTAAAAAAAATCATTTGATATGTCTATATCTTCATAGAATAGAATTAAATATACAAAGTTCAAAGAGTCAAATTAAATATTAAATAACATTTAGTAAGTAAATTTTGAAAGAAACACTTCTGTCTTATTTTTCACAAAGTCATTATTGCCATCTGGTCATGAATTGAAGACAAGTTTCTGGTTGAAAGACATTGAACCTTTGAAAGTGCATAGATAAGCTAATGTTTGAATATGTTACCTTCAGCTGTGGTAAAGTGCAAGCTTCTCCATCCACCAGCATTCCATCTGTGGCTCGTAGTAGTAAATCTGACGCACTTGCCACGATTACTAATGATTCCAAACTATCATGATTCCTCAATAGTTCAGTTATCAATTTTACAATCCGCTGATTGATTCTCCATAACTTCTGACCTAGATTGTCATCTTTGGCAATCCATGGCTGCAATTCCTTCTCGGCCTGACAAGCAACAAGTCAAGGGATGAAAAATGAAATATTTTAAAAATATATATATATCTAAAAAATGGAAGCTGATTTGAAACACTAGTTAGATGAGCTCTTCTGCCTAAGATATTTAAACTTTCTATACATCAGAAGCTATGTCTCATGTGGGAATTTAATATGGTAATTCAAAATTTTGTAGTCTGTCCCAAAAATACTAACAATCCTGACTAAACAAAACAGGTGTCCTAGCCCATATTCAGAGTCATTATTTATGCTACCATTTCATTAAAAGACAAAAATAGACCTGGAGAACAACTGCCATAGCTGCTTTCGTAGGAGATGCAGATACAACCTTGCATAATGCATCAGCAACCTACATCACATTAAATCACATAATGATTAATAATGTACATTTTCTGTGGAAAATAGGCATATAATAATGGTATTTTAATCCACACAACATATGGCATATTGGCATATGCATATACATATTTATATCTTTTGAGACAAATACATTTGAGAAAAATTGAGTTTTGTGCTGCACGCTAATGTCTTGTTAATAGTATATAATCATTACAATCAATCAAGGAGTTTATCACTAGTTGATTTTTGCAGCAGTCAATTATGTATTTACACTTACGCTAAATATGATAAGAACTATATTTGGCTTTTCCTTTTCAAGTATCTCCATTGAGTACTCTTCATTTCAATTCCTCTCCCTATCAAAATGATCAATCAAAATAAGGCTCCATTTTCTTTGACTTATGACTTATCGGTACATCTGTGTTGAAGCTTACAAGGTTTAGATAGGGAGAAGGGAAGAGAAAATATGACAGATCAAGGTAAAAAACTGAAAACAAATTGATAAATGTAATATGATAAAATAGTACTCTAATTTTTTATACAAATTGATTCTCTGGTCTATTCCCCTCATGAGCTTGCAGGGGGTATTACAGTAGAGTTTTACTCTGTAATCATTTTATGTATAATCCCTGGATTATTGCATTTATCAGTAAGCTTTAATTTTATTGACAGCTTTACTCTAACTAACTCTCGGTTAGTTACAGGTGGTTATCTTTTTAGCTCTTTTTTGTACAGCTATGTATAGCTGATATTTCATTTTCAGTAAACATGATTTTCATTTTACAGAATACAGGAACATTTTCTCAACTTCTCTGAAAACCTAATACTTTTACATCTTTTGCTTGTGGACTAAAGACACACCTCTTCTGCAGGCAGTATTGCTATACTCTTATGAATTCAAATTATCATTAGTCTCTATTTTCACCAGTAGCTCTGAGAACCTAATGTCTATGACTAACAAGACCTTGTGTTATAGATTAAAAGCATGCATAATTCTATCATGAGAAGAGAAGAGGATTAAAAATTGTTTTCCATTTAAAAAAGCAAAGAGGGTAATAGTTGTACAAGTATAATATATGTAATAGTACCTGTCTCCACCCCTGTTGAGCAGAAGTGCTTTCTGCACAAGGTTGAGTCTCAGGAGATCCAATCAACTTCTGCCATAGTAGTGATACTACAGAGAAACATAACTGTTGCTTCTCTGCAAGCCTGGATCTCAGAAAAATTTGGGCACCGCAATTGAATCCTATATGCCTATCCATAGTTAAGAAGTTGGCTAGATCAGAAGCATCCGATGGGAGACTTGTGGTACCTTTTCCAAAGGTACATCCTGATGCTTCATTTGAATATGAAGTTCTATCACTTTTTTTACTGAATTTTGAGGGGGATGAATCCTCAGAAGTTGAAGTAGATGTCTGCCCAGTGTCAAGGCACCTATTATTTTCACACTGATTTTTTCTTTTACTTCTATCACAGGGCTCTTTACAAATAGGGGTAGGAATAAAGGTTGCTCCCAATGGCTCTGCCTTGTTAACTATGGATGCAACAGCTTTTCTGTGAATATCTATGAGAGTGTACAATGACGAAGCCCTAGAGTGAATTTCATCATCCCATTTGCAACGCATCAAAACAGACAGAGCACGCATGCAAGCTTTTGACCGTCTAAAAAGTTCAGAAATATGTGCAGCAACCATAGCAGCTGCAACTATTTCATTTGAGCTGTAACTCCATGAGGTACCAACAGAAGATGGCTTCAATGAAAACAGTGCCTCTAAAATTGCTAAAATTCTGTGAGTATGGCGTATTGCTAAATCTATGCCATTCTGCAATGCATGGGAAGATCCATCTATTTTGACAGGCTTGGCTATATTTTGTACATTGTTGGGGACTGAGTGATTGTCTCCTCGTGAGATCATAGGGAACAGCTGAAGCTCACAGGCAAGAGCACAAACAGAAGCCAGAACATACGAATCAAATGCTGCTACAGGACCTTGTTTCTTCATTTTCCTATTTTTTGTTTCTTTCTGGCTTTCAGATACTGCTTCTAAATCCTCAATAATTTCCTCCACTAAATAATTATCTTCACCTCTTGGTTTCTTGCTTCCATTGAATTGGACCTCGTGACTAACACAAACTGTTAAGACAACAAATAGTAGGCGCGAAGCAAGCTCAACAGATGCACATGATTCTAAGAACAGCGAATGCACCATGGTACGAAGTTCTGCCACAGCAAGGTTTTTGGAGGCAGACCCCACACAATAGTATCTTGTTTTTCTTTTGTGATCACTAGTGGACTCAGCTGGAAATGTCCTCTGAAGAATAGCTTCCACTGTAGCCACAAATATTTTCATGAGACATGCTTCAGATGGACTTCCACGAGGAAGATATTCCAGAACCTTGAGTAGGGGTATGAACAAATTCCATGAGAGTATGGGAGGTTGAAGTGGTGTTGCAACAACAATTTCTGGAAGATCAACAGCTGAGGAATTTAATGGAATCAAGCCATAAGCAGCTTCCCAAATGGTACAAATTCTCCACTCTACCTCTGGACCATAAGCACAAAGCATTGAGGCAATGCCTTGGGCCGTAGCTTCAATAGTGGCTTCAGCTGAAGCAGCTTCAATCTGATAGACAAATATATATTATAGATCTTCAGCATGCATAAAGAATCAGCTCTACATTACCATACAAAATGAGAAAAAGAAAACGAGGTAACTTGCAAAGAGTAACAGAACCTGCTTTCTGTTGGAAGAAATGTATCCACCCAAAGGTTCATGTTGAACTTCGACTCCATCAACTTGCCTTAATGGAGGGAAAAGTAAATCAGGCTGAGAAAGTATCCGGAAAAGCAATGCAGCTGCAGCATCAGCAGCTACACCAGATCTCATGGACATTGCAGTCCCTATAGCACGCAAGAAATGAAAATGTATCCAATTTCTAGGAAGCTGCATTAACATTTAGAGAGAAGGTAAAAAAACTGAATCAGTCTGTTGGGTTCAAGCTTTCACAATGTTGTTGCAGATGAAAACATCAAAATGCATATATATATGGATTTGCTAATGTACACACCATTATTTTTTAGTACGAGTGCATTAACAGATTGTATTAAAATACACCAATGTGTAGATTGCTAACGCACTCATACTTAAAAAACAAGGGTGTGTATGTTAGCAAATGGTAGTGGGGTTTGCTAACGTACACACTTGTTTTTTAGTATCAATACCTTAGCAAACTATAACTAGAGAATAATTTAAAATACACCAATGGTGTAGCTTGCTAACGCACACATACTAAAAAACATGAGTGTGTACATTAGCAAATCCCATACATACATACATACATACATATATGTGAAAAATTACATCATTTTTTTAACTTGAGCACTTCATTTTCTTTTTTATCCCATCCATGGCACAATCTATTTGTACATCCATATGACTTTCACCAAACACAGGCACATGCCACTCAGACTGCACACCATCATGTTCCTCATTTCATTTCTCTCACTATGAAACAACAAAACACAATATGGTATCATTTCATTCATGTAATCAACCCAACCTAGTCAGTAAAGGCTTTTATCGTCTTGGTTAAAGCTATAATGATGAAATCTTGGTGTACTCATCAATGCTATCATCACAAAGTATTGTCTTGTGTATAGAGATCAGGATAAGAAGCATTTAATACACTATTAAATGCTTCTAATTACATAAACAAAATAAGTATGAATGACTTTTGTGTATTTGATATAATAAATGCTTTATTTTTAGATAATACTTTCTACTTCTGATTTCTTAACTATTGCCCTGGTTAGAATTTGCATAAAGATTATACAGCTTACCCGTATTCCACAAGCATAATCTTCAGCAGCTCGAAGAAGCTCTACAAGCTGCACAGCAGCATCAAGTGCATCCGGAGCCCATGATGGGGGTGCTTCTAAAAGTCCAAGAAGTAGTCTTTGAGTTGCACTAGGAGTCGCAATGGCATAATATCTAGATAATTTAGATATATAAATTTGCTCAGGCCAATGCATTGAAGGAACAACAAAACAACGAGAAAGGTATTGAGTTCAGAATAACCTGTGAAATAAACGTGCATACGGTTCTAGAGCCGGTAATCCAGCAACGAGATGCTCATCCAAAGCTGTTGTTGGAGGAGGAAGTAGGAGTGCAGGGACAGCAGCTGCTGTTAAAGTAGCAGTCTCATAACGGGCAACTTCATCATCACAAACACTTAATATAACACCAGCACCATTAGCAACTGCCCATCTTGGAGTTGACGGCACGAGTTGAGGATGCTTCCCAGAACCGCGTGTAACTAAGGAAAAACAAATTCAGTTAAGAAAAGATTATTATAAATCTTGTCTTTCCAGAATCAAAATGATTAATGCCTTTTTATACAGCTGTTCAGTGGAAAATTAGAAATGAATGAATCAAATAGCTGCATGTGTACTCTCTGAATTTAGGATTGACCAAACCTTATAAGAACTACAACTATATTGGCCATATATGTAGTCGATGTGGGATCTCAATTCTAAACACACCCCACACCCAAGACTGGATATTTGGAGCATGGACAAATGCACTTGGCCAAATAATAACACCCCCTCATGCTTAGGAATAGACATCTAGAATGTAGACAAATACCATATTAGAATTTGGACTTAAGTGGTTAGACCTAACTCAACCCCATAAGCTAACTCAGATGATTTATGTTAACAATTACAAAAAATAGGGAGAAGACAATTTTTATTTTAAATTTCATGGATCAATTATACAAAAAAAGACATCCAGTAAAAAGAAATGGAAAACTGAAAAAATATTTGAATATCACATTAACAGAAGTACAAAGTCAGAAAACTTAAGTTTGATTATTTAAGTTATGTAAGGGAGAACGTACCAACAGTAGGTGGCTTGAGTTCTCCTGCAGCATATTTACCCATAACACCACTGCACCTGTTAATGCATGACAATTTCTATCAACTTAAGCAAAAGTTTACTTGGAGCCCAAGAGAAAACAAGATAACTAAACCATTTGATTCAACCATATTGATATAATCAAACATTTTATACTACAATTGCAAGAGAATCAAACCAAAAGAATTACAGACTAAAATCACAGAATGAATATTGCCCCAATGCATGCTATTGACAAAAAAAAATGATATTGCTGACCCCTGAGCTTGGTTATGCTACACTCCATTCTATTCTAGATTAATCCTTTGAAACATCAATAAACCAAGGTTTATAACTTAACAAACACAAGTGGTGGTTTACTTTATGTTAGAGTCATTTAGGAAAAGAGGGTTTTAGTATGTATATGGGCTTGGCCCAACTACAGTCTACTTGTACGTCGTTCTCTCTTTACCACTCTCTCTATCTCTAACTCTATCTCTCTACCCTTCGGTTTCCAAAACTTATAATTTATGAGTCAATAGATACAATTGGGTTTGAGCCAGGGTAAACCTTGAACAGAAATAACCTCCCCATGAAATTTCCTTGAACTTGCAGGCAGAACTAAAACGTACACAGCATTACAAATATCATCTATCTGAATCGAAAGAAGCAAAACCATATATGACTTTGTACAAAATGAAAAATACTCACCACCGAAAATAGTCACTTCTAATGCCTAAAGGTGCAGCTCGTAATATATCAGTAATCCAAGGGGACAAGGGTCTTATAGGTTTCTTCTCCTGCTGCATCAAAGAATTATGGCCATACTCCCCATCTACAGAATCATTAGCCGTTGCATGACTTTTGCCACTGCTTCCTTCTGCTTCACAATATTGCCTTTCCATTTTGTAAATGGGGCGATTGTAATGAGTTAAAATACGCAAAATTTCACCACATGCCATAGCCCATTGTTCTGAATATTCATTCTGTAAAATTAGGCAGAATAAATGAAAAGGTTGCCATGAAATATCTTTGCAGATATCAAGACTGAATAAATGATATACTTAAATCAATTAGAAACTAATAGTCATAATGATTTTATTTAAGTGATAATTTGCAATTGCGTTTCTCAAACTAGAAACTTATTTTTATATGAATTTGAATTATGTACAAAAAAGAATCAAAATATAAGCCAAGGGATTATACCTCATTTTTTGGGCAGACTAAAGAAATGAAAGACGCAAATGGAGGACTAGTCTTATCATAGTCCAGCGTACCATCAATAATACATGAAATAATTGGAAGCACGACTGCATGCCCGTGCTCTGGATGATGAAGAACAAGTACCGCTGGATGCACATGGGAATGAATAAATTAGTTATTTGGGCAAGAAATAGGCATAAGTTACTGTTGAGTAAATCATAATTGAAACTAATACTAAGTAAAGCAAAAATACCCAAAACATCATCAAAGAGGAGCATTTCTTTTGATGGATAACGGCTGCGGATCAACTGTCAAAGCAACACAAACCAGTAAGTATGTTTGATAAAACTCCTGGATTACATAAGTCAAAGTACAATTTTTTTTATTGAATCTATGTAAATAAATGCATATTCTCTTTCCACTTTTTGAGTTTATCTGTAAATATAGTTGCATTTATCATACCTCAGCAATATCCTCAGAAAATTGTTCTGATGTAAATTGGCCAATGTATTCAACATACGCAGCAATTTGATCCTAATAAAAATAAGAAATATAGGTCACAACAACCAAGTAATTGAAAAAACAATAATGCGTAACATAAAAGTGCTTACATGTAGGCTTGGAAATATATATTTTCAGTTACACATGACTAAAGTGCTGCTGCTTTCTGACTAGTATGATATATAAAGACTGAAATGGAAATACCTACCAAATTCATTATTCATTATCTTAAGGGGTAGAGCATTGGGACAACTTGGTAGGAGTAGTGCTAAAGGCAACCAAAAACCCTAAATGAAAGCAATCTAGTGGCATTATATATGGGAGTTTTGATTCTTATTCTCCTGTGATCAAAATACAATAAGAGCTGTTCTTTCTTGTGAAGTGTTAAAGCATTGCCCAGTTCAACAACTTCAGTTTGAAAAAAGCCTTTCTATATGAGCATTTATTAAGCCTTTCTAGAACTGAATTTTTTTCCAATATGATAAGGAAAAATTTCTGTTTGAATTTAAAGATAAGTTTGTACATATCTTATTGGCTACTGCTTATCACTGTATAGTGTATACTATTGTATTACAAATTACATAGGAATAATGAATGTGTTCGCTTTCATTTTTTATGATATAAGCAAATCTTTATGTAAATTATTTTTTTATCTTTACCAATATAGACGGAGTAATTATCCAACTCTTTCATAGGAAAGGTAAAAGAGCTGCTTTAAGAGATTCTATCAAAAACTGATACACTTTGGGGAAACTCGTGTGAAAGTAAAACTACGTTGATAGATCTGCTTTTGTTAAGGCCATTTATATATGAAAATTATAGCTGTTTGGTTTGGGGTTAAACCACGTTCAACGCCAAAGTCTCATCTCACAAGAATTGTGTCGAACCTGTGTTTTGAGTAAAACAAACACTCTATCATTTTATTGGGTTAAGGGAAGACTCGTGATTTCTAATTCTGTAAGAGTATTACTGTCTGAAAACTAATCAAACAGGCTTTTTGCCGAAGCTTCTTTATTCCAATGCCTCTTTTGTATGTTTCCATTTCCTATGATTGATATCCCATTTGAACTGACTTAGCTCGAGTGTTTCTGCAACAATAGGATAAAGCAAGTTTTCCAAGGTTGTATTTTCCTCTCCTTTTCCAAATGGCCAATGTTCATTGAATTCAATAGAGTTTTTGTCATAAAAATCCACTGCCAAACAATTTTCCAAGGTCCCATTGGGATGAACCAACTTATGGGAGATAATTGGATATTTTATATTGATTTCAATTTATCAGTTTTGATCTGGTACCCTTGAATCAAAACTTGAGAAACAAAGCAACAAAGATCCTGTTAAATTAAAATACCTTAGAGAGGATGTGAGGATTCACAAACTATTAAGTTTCTCATTTTCAAACAGCATTAACCTTAGAGAGGATGTGAGGATTCACAAACTATTAAGTTTCTCATTTTCAAACAGCATTAGTTATGTAACGGCACATTGCACAAATGTTAATTTTTTTTACTGTTTTAATTAGTAATTTAAATAAAAAATGATAAAAAAAAACATGTAAAAAAGTTTGTGCAACTAATAACAGAGAAATAATATCCTTAATTTTATACATATAATATTATCATCTGAGAAAAATAAATGGTGCTATCTTATATTAAAATACACACATATATATATATATATATTATTTTCAATAATTACTTATCTTCTTTTCATTTTTTCTGATAATAAAAAATGAGTTTACAAAGTTTTCAAAAAAAAAAAAAAAAAAACTAAACTAAAACTCTAACCGCTATAATGAATCATTGTAGCTATAGCACCCTATACTAAATTACTTTGATTTTAAAAATTAACCTCCTTTCGCTGGTCATTTTATTCAATTATAAATGGT
>PYAF01005295.1:50621-66465 GCA_007407185.1 Glycine tomentella | reverse complement strand
TTAGATTATAATTTGTTCAAAATAAAAATAAAAATGCAAAGGTGGTGCAGATATTATCATTCTTGTAACTTAACTCAAATTTTCTGAATTATAATTTATTTTTTATTGTCAGGTGTTAAGAAATTATTAATAATATACTTACTCTTAAGCAGTTAGCAGGAAATGTGTTTATATGATATTCATGTTATTATCTTAACTAATATTATTGAAAATTTGTTATAAACTGTTCAATGTCATTTAAAGTAAAGACATGTTTCATGTAAAGAAAAGATATAATTCAGTTAATATTTTCTCCTTATAAAGGAATATTACTTACAAATATATGTAATTCTCTATGAGTGATGCATGTTAAATGCTTAATTAAAGCCATTAAAATTAGGGATATAAAAACTTTTTTTGGGGGGGACAAAGGGAGATAAAAAAAAAAAAAACTTAAACACTTAAAGTGTCAAATAGGAAATTTTGTTGGCGTGACAAAATTATGTTTGTAGAGTAGTTGAGTGTCAACGAAATAGCCCATATTTTAAGTTGTCAAAATTAGCTTGGTCCATCAAGCTCCTAAAATATAGACCGAAACAGAATTGGCCAATTTGACTAGATTCAGTGGGCTAGATGAACCAGGCCAAGCCCGTAAAATAACATATGAATCAACTTAATATAAAAATAACATTTAATTTTATTTAAATTTAAAAATAATAATATAATTATTACAAAAATAATTTATAGTTATAATTTAATTTGAAATTTAAAGATAATATCATAATCATAGTAACAAAAATTGATGCAATTTCATTTGAATTAAAAAATAATATTACTTTCTATAATTTAAATAAAATATGATTTCATTTAAATTTGAAGTTAATAATATATTCATAATAGCAATAATTTAAATTTAAAATATTTTTTTAAAATGCAAAAAGGAGGACAGAGTGAGCATCAGGGATAAGGATAATAGGATATAATCTCATCTAATTTAAAAATATTTAAAAAAATCTTAAAAATCAATTTTATTATAAAAAAATTATATGTAAAGATCAATATGTAATGAAGCAAAAGAGATTATATATATTTATTCAAACTCAAATCCAAAAATAAAAAATCAATTATGAAGAGTGAGAGTAGTCAAAGGCTTATAAGAATATTTTTAACTATTGATTATATTCATAACGGACATGGAATTGACATATAAGGTAGGCTTCGTAATTGGGAAAAAGATCTTATGGATTAAGAGAGAAAGAGGGAGATGATCAAATGTGCAAATCCTTTCATTAATATTTCTAACCAAACTAACATTTTTCGATAATAATAAAAAAAAAAGATGTGAAACATCATAACAATAATAAAAACTAAAAAGCACCCCATTGAGATTTTTAAGCCTCATGAAAACATAATATGAGAATGGTACCTTTCTTTGTTGATCATCTAGTGGGGGAGGCCAGAACAATGAGGAAAACTGAAGACGATCCATCCACCTTTCACCAGAAGCAGCAGCCATTGAAACAGAAATTTACTTTCACTTTCAACTCTCAACCTATTCCTTTCTCCTTCTGATATCAAAACCAACAAGCCAAATCCAGCCAAAACCGGCTACCAGTCAAGAATTAAAATATCGTAATTCAACATTCCCTGTTTAGCATACACACATATTTTCACCTCAGTATCCATCAACAAGGATTGGTATACTAAAATTCATATTTCAGCAAACACAAATAATAAGCACTAAAAAAAATGATCAATGGAATGACATATCAATGCATCTTTTTCAGCAAATTCTAGTTGTTTATTACAGATGCTTAAATCTTTTATACTTGAAAATGTTGAAATACAGAACCTAAATTGATGGCTTATTTATAGAAATTCAGAGCAGATATAAACCCCAAGAAAAGAATCCTGTTAAACCGACAACAGTTCTGGAAAAAAAAATAATGATTCATATTTTCTCGTAGAAACATTCAAAACATTTCAAGTAATCTTCAAAAATTGGTTTCCGTAAAGGAAGAAACCAGCACCAAATTATCTAATAACAACTTAGATTCACTACAGATTAAAAAATCAAACGAGAGAGAATAAAACAATTGAATCCACTTCAGTAATCAACAGAAACACCAACAACAAAATTCGAAAATAAGATGTACTCGGAAAATATTAAAAAAAATGTAGCAGATGTAAACCAAAAATGAGTTCTGTCAAACAGAGCAAGTACAGTTATGGAAAACCAAAGGAAAAAAAAAATGAGAATTAGAATTTCCGGTAGAAACATTCAATTTTCTTGACAATCTTCAAAAACTGATTTCCAGATGAAGACAAAATATCAAAAATGAAAACCATCACCAAAATATCTAATAACGACTCAGATTCACCAGAGTAAACCAATCAAATCCAGTTCAATAACCAACACAATTACACAAACACCAACAACAAAATACGAAAACAAATGTAATCAGAAAAAAAAATGTAGCGGATATAAACTCCAAAACGTGTTCAATTTTCAACAGTTCAATTAATCATCAAAAACTGGTTTCCAGAAACAAACGAAAAAATATTAAAAATGAAAACTATCACCAAAATATCCAACAACACAATTAAGAAAGAAACAACCAAATCCACTTCAATAATCAACACAATTACACAAACAGCAACTACAAAACTCGAATACAAGATATAACCACAAAAAAATGTAGCAGAAAATTGCATAACAATAAATTTTTTTGTTTAAAAAAACAAATAAACACTGTGTATGTATGTATGTACCTGAGGAGTTTTGTGTACGGATCTGATGAAAAACGGTACTCTGATTTAGAAGGTGAAACAGTGCAGCTGCGAGAATGAGATCTTCGTGTTGATTTTTCCGCCTTTGTGTGAATAATAATAGAATTTCATGAAAGAAAAGATTTGGTGGTTACTTATGGTGACAGAGAGCGATGGAAGAGAAAGGAAGAGAAAGGAAGATCTTAAGGAGGAGAGTTCAGAGAAACTCTGTGCCCCCGTGGCAAGATATTTTCCTCTCGCTTCTTACACGTCATGCATCTTCTACATTCATGTATGTATGTAACGTATATGTAATTATATACATTCTCACCGCCAAAAACATGTATCAATAGACTTAGGATTGTTCCAATTTAGTAAGATATGTTAGATTCCAGTATTAGATACTCATTAAAGATAAGACACGATTTTTTCTTTTAATAGATATTACATGTGATTTAGATAAAAAAAAATTACACATACTTATTCTTTTTTTTTTTAACTACACATGTATTTTTCACTAAAAAAAAAAACATTATGTTTGAGTAAGATAGGACAATAATATGATTAAGAGATAATAATTTCAATTAATTCATGCATTCGATGATAAAAATATGATCTCTAATATATTTTTAAGTTTTTTATTAAAATTATAAATTTTGATGTGTCTTATTTCTTATTTACCAGATATCTCTAGTATTTTAAAGTGATAGATTTGTTAGCCTATGATTTTATTAATATATTTAAGAATAATTCCATTGGTTCATTTAAAGTCTTAATATAAAAGTAAGTTTTTTAATAGGTTAATTGGTGAAGTCATCATGATATTATACAAGGTAAAGCCTAACTTGGTCATGCTTGTTCACATTGTGAATCTGTTTTACCGAATTACCGCTACATTGCTAATACACGCTAACAGTTTCTGTCAATAAGAGTTTTGATTCCTTGGTATTGCCTTTATAATAATATAAACTAATAATCCATAAACATTTGTCGTGATGGTTGACGCATACACTTGAAAAACGAATATTCCGAGCATACATGATTAAGTTTTACGTAAGTTGTTTTAAATTTAAAGAGATGAATTCTCTTAAGCACCGTGAAATCCAAAAGATTAAAATCTTATATGAATAAATATAAATATTTTGAAACAATTAATATATATATATATAAAATAAATAAAATTCCCATACCTTGTTTCATAAATAAAACGTGAGGATTATTTAAATATTTTACCCTATGTTTAGTTGAATGGAAGAAAAAAAAAAGAAAAGAAGAAAATTTTAATTAAAAAAATGAAAGAAATGAAAAATTTAAACGTTTCTCTAGGAAATAATTTTTATTTCTATTTTTACCAATAAATAAAAAAATATTTCATTAATCATATTTTTATTTTCTTTCCTCCCACCATTTTCTGTCCAACCAAATCAAAACTCGTGCAAGGAAAACAGCTTACTGTTTGCTGAAGTCAGAACAACATGGTGGAATCCGAACGTGATTGTGTTAGAGAAAGAAGGTGGATAGCCAATCATGTGTTGACAGGTGTGAATCTGCGTGGTTGGGAGCATGAGGAAAATATCTGGTGGAAAAGGCACCCACCTTGCAAGATATTTTTCCCTGCATTAGAACTGTGTCCACTGTGTCAAGTTGGTACCACGTGGCTCAATCACCAGTAAGCATAAGATATTATTATTACTCCATCTCCATGTCTCTCTTCGGGCATTCCAATTTCTCACATGCTGATGGGTCATGCCATGCCGGTCTAACATGACCATGCAATGCAACATCCAGGGGGTTATTTTAGTTTTTATTTTTTATTTTTTTATACGTCTTCCATTGATAACTAAACTAATATTCACCTTATGTAATTGAAATTTATAAGGAATATATATCTTTAAATAAAAAAATCATATTATAATCAAAATTCATAATACATTATTTTTAAACATATAAATTATATTTTAAATTTAGGATAAACGATTATATTGTAATACAAGGTTTTTTTTTTCGTTATTCATATTTTTTAAAATAGTAAAATTTAATTTAAAAATAAAGATAAAAACGATATATCAGAAGAGATAATAAAACAATTTATTTCTTTTAAATAGCCACGAATGAGCTTCTTTAGATCTTGAATCATTAAGAATTGGGTGTGGTATATCTAAAAATAAAATTAAGAAAAAAAAGGAATTGGGTGTGGTGTATATAGTAAACTACAAGTAACCTGTTGCGTACTCGGCAAGTGCACCGGTCGTACAAGTAATAAAGTGATAAAGAAAGGGATTTGTCGTTCCCAACGAGGATTGTTTGGTCAATTAAATCATAAATCATATCTCAAGGTTGGATGGCAAAAGGTAACTAAAAGAAATGTGTTGGGCATAGGAAATATGAAGGCTAAGTGTAAACATAAACATGAACATAAAAGTAAAGCATTATGTACAAGATAGTGGTTGTACCAAACGCAACCTAAGGTAACTAGGGAACCCACATTCAACATTCCTAGCATTCTTCATGGATTAATTGCAACATTCATTTACACTACCTATTCAGCTAGTGTGTTTTCTTATGTTGACTAAGCTTGGATCCCTCGCCACTTAGTTCTTTAACTCACTCTCCAACCCTAATCCCTTAGTGATCTTCGGTTCGTTAAGCATTAGGCAAACACACGAACGAACCCAAGCCACGAGCACCCATCCCTATCCCTAGGTGATGTTAGCAAGTCACCACACTTGGTTCCAAGACTAGAGCCCCAATATTCCTATTGTGAACCCTAACTCTAAACTCTTAACTAGGTTGATCAAGTCTAGAGAAGAGATGGAAACATTAAAGCAAAGTGTAATGAAATAGAATAGCATTAATGAGCATTCAATACAACCCAATCCAAATACAAGTTACATTAAATGCTTGCCCCAATTACAAAAGGAAAACAACCAAACCTCATAAAGGCTGGCCTTGGTACAACCAAAAAGAAGCATGAAAGTAGATACATGAGAAAGAAGAGGAAGGGAAGAGGGAAGAACCCTCTTCCCTTCAACCCCAAACCCTAGCCAAGCCTCCAAGCTCTCTTTCTCCCCTAGTGTGTGATTTTCGGCCAGAAGAAGCTGCCCTAGCTGAAGTGGGTGTTGTTATTTATACTTGTGCAAGTGGAATTCCATTTTTAGCCTTTGACAGCAAAGTAAGCTGCAGAATCGAGTTCCCGCGCGGATCGCGCGGACCATGGCGCAGATGGCGCCATCACTTTTCCTCTGGCGCGGATCGCTTGGCAACCGGCGCGGAACGCGCCATGCTCTCTGACTTGTGACGCTGGAGGCGCCACCTTCACGCTCAGGGCATGGGCTTCCAGAGGCTTTGGCGCGGACGGCGCAGACTACAGCGCGGACGGCGCCACATTCTCCAGCTGCCGCGGTTTGCGTGGTTAATGGCGCGGTTCGCGCCATGTTTCCTCTGCTGCTTTTCTTCTTCTCTTTTTGCTCAAATTCCCTGCTAAACACTTCAATCTTGACTAAATATATCATTTAAAGCACTTATATCAAATTTACACCAATTGGGAGCTATTTATCATATAAATGATGCATTTCATAGCTTAATTGAGCTTGGAAACATTATGTGCTAGGCACATATCATAACCTCTCCACACAAAAATAGGTAAACTACGTTTGAACTAAAATAATTACGAATATGCTAAATGATTTTTTTTTCTTTACCTTATTTTTTATTTAATTTGATTTTTATTTTTTAAAAAGTTTATTTAATTCTTTATCTTTTAAATTGATTCAAAATAATCCTTTTGTCAGTTTTGAAACTAACACCATTAATAATTATTTAAATATGGTGATTCAAAAATCCACAAAACAAAAATTAAAAGAAGCACTGAGAGATAATTTCATTCTTGACAAACCCTAATCCCCTTTCATACTAGACATCCCACAATCGTACATACAAATCATAAACCATTATCACACCCGATTAGCAGCATGAGAGTATAAGTTATATCAACATAGGAATGTAATTTTTCTAGAAATAAAAAGTATCTGCGAATATTTTTTGATAATTTCCTAATAAACATGAGAACTCTCACCTTCATATTCCAAAAAATGTAAGATGATTCCAACAAGCCTCCTCTTTCTAATGAGAAAAATTTATTAATCTCTTTCTTAACTAACATTTAAACTTTAAAGTAGTAAAAATATTCAAATAATTTCTAAAATATTGAATATAATTTATCACTTTAGTTTATTGATATATTTTAGTAAAGTTCAAAGAGTATTTTTATTAGTGAACGATGTATTTATATACGATGCTTTACCTTTGTTTTCATGAAACGGAGCAAGGAAGAGCAAGTACATACGGAAAACATGAGGCTTTTATCTATTTACAAGGTTTGCCTTTTCATTATAAAAGGGAGATGGACGAAAGATATTATGTACATGTTTGCTTTTTTATAGATGCGACATTGTGGGGAATCATTTTTATTCTAGTTTACTTAAGATTGACTGGAGATGCTTCTTTGTAAAAGCAAAATCATGTTTAGTTAATAAAGAAAAAATTGAGTTGAAGTAATAAGGAGTTATTTTTGCTTTATCTTGGATTAATGTTGAACTTTTTTTTTGAAGCCAAAATGTTGAACTTTTAGTAGTTTCATTTTTTTTTCTTCTAATTTATGTGAGACCCATGTTCAAAAAGCATTTGGTTTAACTGTGTAAGTAAAAAATAAGAAGGAACCTTTAATTATTTCCCTATGAAAAGACAAAATTATTTTTTTTCACAAAATTAATTTTTTATACTTTTTTATTAAAGATATTTATGTTAACTTTTATACATGTTTGTTTTTTCTTTTTTTCTCTTTACTTTTCACACAATCAATCAAAACGAAAGAATTCTTTAATTTCGTATCTTTTTGTTTTCTTTTTTATCAACTAGCTTCAAAACTATTTAAACTTTTATTGTTTATTTTCTTTTCTTTGACTTTGTTCTATAAATCAAACCTACTATTAATTTTTAAGCCTATTTCAAAGCATAACACTAACATCTCTTGTCAAATTAAAACAAGTTAGCTGTTAGAAGCGAATACTAAACCGACCTAGTGGAGAATACAAGTGAAAGCAATACCTTAGGAATTTTCTAGAGACATTAAAAGAGTTATTCTATTAACCTTAAATTTGACTATTGAGAAGAACAAGCTAGGAGGCCACGCAGTCACATAAAATAAACACAATTGGAAAGCATGTCAATTCTAACATTTGAGTGATTTGACATGAAAAAAAAAGTAGTAACTCGCAGGATTTCACTACAAAATTAAAATACTGAAAGAACGAACAACGATTGCATTGTTTCGTATTAAGAATTGTACACCTGTAATGATTAAGATTTGTGGTGCATTAATGGGGCCACGCGCATTATTCTGGGTCGGCTAATGATATGTTATTATAAAAATTTGGACGGCTCATAAAGTTAGAACAATATTATTTTTCTGATGTTTATGTTTGACTTGATGTGCATTAACAAATTTGTTTGTTTTGGACTCCAAAACCATTCACTTTTGCTTCTCTCGTGTGTTTTTCAGTTGACTCCTTTTTCTTTAAATTGGATATATATATATATATATATATATATATATATATATATCCCACCTTCCAATCAAAGAGGGTAAAAAAAGGAAGTCAGTCACCCATATTTTAAAATATATTTCGGAAAATACTAAACATGCACTCCAAATTGGGGTGAATTTAGAGTAAAAAGAAAGAGATAAAAAAATAAAACAAATAGAAAGAATTGATAACCTTCCTTACATGAAAGTAAACTTTCACCAACTTGATAATTTGTAGTAATATTTCCTTACAAGCATGCTTTTGCTTTCCGAATTAGTTCATTTAAGGACAATTTTTTAAAAGCCCAACAATCCTTCTCCAAGACACAAGGCATGGTCAGTGGTTACACATGCTTAGTGTTTTGCTCTTTTTTCTTTGTACAGAATTTAATTTTTAAAGATTGGACACGATTTTAGAATCTATATTTTTTGGGCTTGAATTTAAATATTAACTTTATATTTAAATTTGATGAATCAAAATACTTTCAAAGTAAATATTTTTGCAGTAACTGAGAGATAGTCTTCAACCTCATTTTTGAGTGCTTTTTTATGTCCACAAATGTTCGTTTTTTTTTTCCTTTTGGACCATGTATTTTTTTTATTTTGTATTTTTTTTCTGTTGTAAGCTCTCTTTTTTTCATTTTTAATTATTGTAAGTTATATTTCTATATTTTAATGTTTGTAAGTTTTTTTTTTCCATTTTAGTTCATATGGGATCATTATTGATGTAACATTATTGACAATGTGACATTATGTTAATATATATGTGATGATATTATTTTTATTAATGTGATGTACAATAATATTAAAAATGAAAAAAAATGTGAAATTGTTAGTTAATACTGAAAAAAAAATCTTACAGAAATCAAACATGAAAAATGTTAACTTCCAAAGAACAATTTCACATTTAAGTTATTTCTTAATTACGTGACTACTTTTAAATATGTATTTCACTCAAAAGCTTACTAAAGTAGTGACCAATTTTAAATATGTATCTCACTCAAAAGTTACTAAAGTAGTTCAATTAAGTAAGGATTACAATATGAAGAGAAAACCAAAGTGCTATTAGAACAACTTGACTTTATTGATGTGATATCCAAATTAAATTTTTTATAACACAGTGGCTAAATAAATTCATAAACCCTTTCACAACCATTAAACCAAGTTTCAAAACTATTTTTTTTAGATCAAAGTAGCAAAGTAACCCATGGCATTAATTAGCTTCTATATGCAGGAAGGTATAAAACAGATCCAATTGATTCATAAGCCGCTTGTTGTTGCGAACCAGGTGCACTCGAGTATGAACCATATCAAGTGGAGTTATTCTGACGAGGGAGAAGTAGTTCTCAATTGTGATGGAGTTGTTGCATGTAGAGGGAGTAAATTTGCTTGTGGGGGAGTTTTGCGAGACCATAATGGTTCTTTCATTTTTGGTTTAGGTGCAGAATCTTGGTGGTTGTTCTGTTCTCACTGCTGAATTAAAGGTTATTCACATTGGTCTTAATTTAGCATAGTTGAGAGGATTTCGGAAAATTAGAGTTGATTCTAACTCTCTTTTGGCAGTGAAGCTTCTCTCTAATGGTTGTTGCATGTTGCACCCTTGTTCTAATCTCATCAGGGACATTCTTTCAGTTTTCAGGAATGGGAGAATGGTTACCTTGAATCACATCTTTAGAGAAGTTAATCAAATAGCAGATGGTATGACGTAGCATGAGATGGAGGAAGATTTTAATTTTCATGTTTTTGATTTTGTTCCTAGCTTTGTTTATGATGCTGTTAGAGCTTATATAGTTCAGATTTTTTTCTGTAGAGGCTTTTAGTTTCTCTGGGTTGTGTAGTTAAGAAAAAGCCCCCATGAAGATCACCACATTTGGATAGCAAACTTGTTTCATTCTTACAACCTAAAGCAATGTAAACAAGAACTTCACATTTAGATGATGATGATCCTGTTTTGTAACATATCGACCCCACACAGAGCATCACATTTAAATGAATAATAAATTGCTGGAATTATTGAATGAAGTTAACTAATCTGAATTTTTCAACAGTATAATTTGGCTAGAAGCGGTAACATATCGATCCTTAAATGATGAAAAAATAAAATTCAGTCATCAAATTCGCAAAAAGCATAATAAATTCGTCCAAACTGTCAAAAAAAAATTTCCATCAACTCAAACGTTTGTGATAATAAATACTTATATTTCTTTTTTTTTTCTTGTTCAATTTTTACAATTTTCACATGGTATTTAAGAGTTGGGTTTTAGAGCATATGACCTTTTCATGGATGTGAAAGTCAAGATAAATTATAAAATGTAGAAAAAGGTGAAAAATATGATGGATATAGAATTCAAATATACAATTAAATCCAAGGACCAAAATGTTAAGTCTATAAACTAAAATGACAATGAGTTCTTAAATCCATATACTAAATTTTAAAAATTTAACAAATTTGAAATTAACAAATTAATTCATCCACATTAACAAATTAGTCCCACAAAATAAACATACATACATATCATTCTTTTCTATGATAAATAGGTCCATAGGTTTCATATCTAACAAATTAGTCCCACAAAATAAACATACACACATATCATTTTTTTCGATGAAGGTTCATAGATTTCATATATTTAGGTTAATGGACAAGATTTAACAATAAGATAAATTTATTACATTTTTTTTAATATTTAAGAATTAAATTTTAATTTTTCATTTGTGACAACATTACACTTTCTATAATCAAAATAAATATTTTATGCTTTTATTTTATTAATGATTATTTACTACAGTATGTTAATGTGCTGGCAAAACTTAATTGGCTGTGTTTATCGCTTCATGTTTAGGTAGTGTCCAAGTGTCCAACCAAGCTCTGAATATCTTATTGTTAGCGCATTGCCCTCTATCAGTTCATGCCTGAAATCGGAGCAAACTAAGCTTTGATCTCTGTCTCATGTAAACCGACCAAACAAACACAATCCATTCAACACAACAATGTGATTCTCATTGTCAAGAAGGTTAAGCTCTTCTCTCTCTTTCCTCATTTTCTTCGAAACCCCACTTTCCCTCTTTGCTTTCACTCTCAGCCTCCATCAGTGTTGTTGATGATGCTGTTTCCCAATTCAATTGCATGCTCCTTCATCGAATTTAACAAGATTTTAGGATATCTAGTGAGGATGAAGCACTACCCCACTGCCATTTCCCTTTCTAAACAAATGGATGTCGGGAATTAAGCCACACCTTTTTACTTGAACATCTCATCAATTGTTTCTGCCACTTGGGTCAAATGGCCTTTTCTCTTCTATCTGTATTGGCCAAAAAAAATTATAAAATTAGGTTATCAGCCAAATACCATAACGTTGACTACACTCTCATCAAAGGTCTGTATCTAAAGGGTGAGATCAAGAAATCACTGACCAGGTTAGTTATGGGACCTTGCTCAATGGACTATGTAAAATATGAGAAATGAGATGTGCCATCAAGTTGCTGAGAATGATTGAAGACAGATCAACTAGGCCTAATGTGGTAATGTACAACACCACCATTGACGGCTTATGCAAAGATAAACTTGTAAACGAGGCTTCTGATTTATATTCTGAAATGGATGTTGGAGGAATTTCTCTTGACGTTCTCACTTTCAGTACTCTAATTTGTGGTTTTTGCCTTGCGGGTCAGTTAATAATGGAATCAATTGGTTTATTAAATGAAATGATATTGAAAAACATCAACCCAGATGTTTATACCTTAAATATATTGATTGGTGCATTATATAAAGAAGGAAAGGTGAAAGAAGCCAAAGTTTATCAGATATGATGACAAAAGAAGGTGTAAAATCTGATGTTGTTTGTTACTTTAATGAATGACTATTGTTTAGTTGGTGAAGTGCTGAATGCAAAACTGATATAAGAGTAACTCCTAATTTTCATAGCTACAATATCATGCTTAAAGGATTATGGAAGAGTAAAAGGGTGGATGAGGCCATGAATCTTTAAGAATATGTTTGGATGGAGTATTTTAAAATTTCAGAAAATTTAAAATTCAGGAAAATTAAAATACATCAATTAATTTTTTTTTTAAATTTTGTGTTTGGATAAAGAAATTAAATTTTTTCATTTTTAAAATTTTTTGAACCTCATTCACAGAAAAAACACATAAGGTGGATGGTGTCGTGTCGTGAGAGTAGCGGAGGTCGGAGTAGGTAGGTGATTGAGATGAGACGGAGCAAAAAGTTGTGCATTTAGAGCTTCTAAAAAAGAAGAAAATTTCAATTTCTCACCTTTTAGAGGAAAATTCAAATTTCAAATTTTTAGTTGTTTAAAATTCTGTTTTAAAATTCCAAAAATTTAAATTTCTCATATCAAAATATACAAATAGTGAATTTTAAATTGAAGAATTTTAAATCCTCTAATAAATTACTTTTCCCAATTAAAATCCCTATCCAAACACATTCTTAGAGAAATGCTTCTAACAATTATGGTTCTGTGTACAGTGGCATACAGTTCTCTTATTGATGGATTGTGCAAATCAGGGAGAACCTCTTATGCTTTGGATCTTATTGATGAGATGCACCACAAAGGTCAACCAGGTAATGTAGTACAATTCCTTATTAGATGGTTTATGTAAAAACCAATACCTTGACAAGGCAATTGCACTATTCAAGAAAATGAAGGAACGGAGAATTCAGCCAAATGAGTACATACACAGTACTTATTGAGGGATTGTGTAAAGGTGGAAGACTTAAGAATGCACAAGAGTTTTTTCAACATCTTTTGGTTAAAAGCTATTGTTTAAATGTCTGGACATATACTGTCATGATCAGTGGGCTTTGTAAAGAGGACCTGTTTGATGAAGCTTTGGCCATGAAGTCAAAAATGGAAGACAATGGTTGCATCCCTAATGCTGTAACTTTTGAAATCATTATTCGTTCTCTTTTTGAGAAGGATGAGAATGACAAGGCCGATAAACTTCTCTGTGAAATGATTGCTAAAGGCCTATTACGTTGTTGGAATAAAACTAGGTAAGAGGCTCTCCAATTACAAATTAAGATATTGTGAATTTTCATGGTGAGCGATCAATGTTTATTGTGTTTTGATTGTTTCATAGACTACGCTATGGACATTTCATTTCATTAAAAGTCATATGCTGTTTAATTTATTTTGGTATTGTAAGAATAACATTCATTGTTTTTTTTTTAATTTATTTTTTAGTCTTGTCATAACTGATACCTACATTTTTTCTTCCCAGTGTACTGTCTGCCTGTCTCGTCTACTTTTAAGGTTTTGTTCAGTCACTGCTAATTGTTATTGTTTCGAGATAACAAACCAAGCTGAAACAGACATAGTATTTGAAATGCCTCAACTTTTATAGTTGACTCTTGAATTCTGTTTTAATCTGTTTACTTCCCTGGTCTTTTTGTAGAAAAGGAAGATTTGAAACCTACAGCATATTTGTCTGCATCACCTAAGTAGTCTTAGGCTTTAAAGTTGCTGATGTTTTCCTCCAGGTCATTGCTGATAAATAAATGGGAGCTTCTTGAAAGGACAAAACTTATTTTGGTTGTACTCATTCAGGATTGTGCGTTCCGTGAGTAATTTGTTGCTGCTTGTTTCCTGTACTTTTTATGGCCTTACAAGCCTTGATGCTTCAATGTTGTGAGTGACAATTTTGCCGTGTGTCACCCATTCCAATTGTCCTTTACTTGAGAATATAATTAAAATGTATGATTTTGAATTGATCCACCCAATTAGCTGTGAAATCTAATATAACTTCGTTGCGCTTTGACTTCTATTTTCACTCGACTGCAGTTGAACAAATCTATACTCACTTACATCACAGGTGACTAGCATATTTAATTTGATTTTGAAACGTGATTTCTTTTGATCATTTTACTAAGGACCCTCGATGAAAAATATTTGGGGAATTGAAATTTGAAACTTGAAAGTTGGTGTTGACATCCAATGCTTATATATCCCCAGAGTACCAAGTAGAATTTTACTGTTTCGTCCGCAGCTTAGTATTGTTCTCTTTGAAACATTTAATACACTGAGCTTGTTGCTATGTATTAAGTTAACAGAGCATAATTTGACAAGTATATATTGCATATAATTATTATTTCTTTCTTTATATTTTTATCATTTTGTTCTAAACACTTTTTTAAAATTACATTCCAAAATCTAAGGAAATAGCTTTTTGCTGTCTTATATTTTGTTCACAAAACATTATCCTTATGTTATGTTGTGCTCTAAAATGTACCCTACATAAGCTGAAAATAAAATACTGAATTAAGAGTACCTGCTAAATTTAAACATTTCAGATTGTAATATCCCCTTTACTTTCTCATTTATATGGAGTATGATACGATAAACTTTTGACTTTTAGGTTTATTATAGTAGCAGAACTACCTCAGGCACTGGAGGAGTGATTGCACCAGTAGAAATAGGAAGTACAATACTGCCAAGTTTGAGCATAACAAATGAACTGCGTTTGAAAGGCTGTTACCTTGTTTCAAGATATGATCACATTGGGGCAATTGATCCGGTGACTCAATGTCTTCTATTTGGTGTTATATCCTCTTAGGAATGTCACAAGCACCTTGATTAGTGTTTTAAATTAATTCTGGAAAAAAAAAAGTGTCTTTAACACAAAGAAATGGAGCAAAACCAGTTACGATTATGCAGCGAGAGACAAGATAGCCTACACTAAATTGGAAAGTATTGCAATAACGTAAGAGCAGTGCTTGCTGAAGCCAAGGATAATTCCTATGGCCCCAGATATATATCATTATAAGCTAAGAAGCTAAATTACGTATCTTCTCACCTCACATAAATTTCTTTTTATTAGATTTATGTTTTCTGATTTTCTCTCACTTTAGCTAACTTTCCCTCCATTCCCGCGTCTCTTCTAGTTACGAGTAAGCTAAGTTTAATTTTAGTGTTAGGCCTAATGGCCTATGGATGCATACTTGCATGACCTTCTTGGGTCAAACATAAACCTAAATTTGTTTCTTTCTTGGAGACTTAAGAGTTACAATTGCTCTCGTTATCAATTTTCTTAAAAAGAAAATCTCACAAGAACGGGTAATGAGCGAGCATTGGAGAATTTACCGTAATGGGGTGTATTTTTTTTTTAATTACTTTGAGAGTGTGTTTTAAATTATTTATAAAAAAGGATAAATAGTAACATGTGTTACAGATTCTAATTCTAACACAAGTTACTATTTATATATTTTTTAACTTTTTAAACTAAATTCGTAAAAAAATTTATTAGTTCAGTATAATTTTTTTAAAACATGAATTTTTTATTATTTTTTTATTATTATGACTTCAAAGTGGTAATGATTTTCATTACTTTGAAGTTTTTTTTTAATTTTTTTCCTATACATTTTTATTTTTTTTCATTTTTTTAACTTTTTTCATTTTTTTATATGTTATTTTTTCTTTCTTTTTTTCGTTTTTTAACTGTTTTTTAATTTCATTTAATATTTGAATATATTTTTGATATGTTTTTACTTAATAT
>PYAF01005295.1:35718-50521 GCA_007407185.1 Glycine tomentella | reverse complement strand
AGTATATTTTTATATTTTTGGACCCTTAATTATTAAGTAATTAGATTAAAAAATTATTTATAATTTAAAAAATAAAATTTTATCATTTAAAAAGTAAAAAAAAGTATAAAAAGTAAAAAACGAAAAAAAAGTAAAAAAATATTAAAAAGTTTAAAAAATGAAAAAAATGTATAAAAAAAGCAAAAAAAAAAAACTTCAAAGTCGTGAAAATCCTTAGACTTTGAAGTTGTAATGATAAACAAAAAAAAAGAATGAAAAAAATTACTAAAATGATAAAATATTTTATAGCTTTGAAATCTCATGTTTTAAAAAAATTATATTACAAGTTTAGTTTAAAAAAGAAAAAAATATATAACTGATAAATTGTATTATGACCTCTAACATAGAAATCATAATACCTATTATTACTTATTCTTTTTAATAAATAATTTAAAACTCACCCTCAAACCATAATTAAAAAAAAATCCCCTTTTAATAAAGTCGCCGCGAGCATCAGCAGGAAGAGGATCCAAGTTGGAACAGGAGAGCGACTATGACTGCGACAATGCAGAATGTGGTTTTCCGTTCTTGGCAGATTAGGTGGTGACACCTCGGACTGAATTATTGGTCCGTTCATGAGAGAGAAATAGCGCAACAAAAGACACCTAGTGGTCACGTGTGAATCTTTTTAGTTGTTTAATAAGACCCATTAGTTTAAAGTTTAACAAGTTACTTTTAATCTACATCCTTTATTTTATTTCAAACGAATGGTTCATATAAGAATCCTTTATTTTATTTCAAACGAATGGTTCATATAAGAAAACAAAAAAGATCCACATGTGACCCCCCCTTTATTTTCTTTATAATGAAATTACAATACCCTTACGGATATTTGAAATGAGCTGACTCATAAAAGGTTCAACAAGACTTAGTCAAAAGATATTATTGAGTCAGTTCTAATAGTGAGAATATAGCTGTATCTGTTCAAGACTATGATCATCAGTTTCCCAAGATTCTTGGTACATTTCGTGGATGAGATCTCCTTCTTGATTCTCAGTCAGTATCCTATAAATATAAGCATATTTCAATGGAGAAAGGTACACATAATTTCTGACTCTCTTTTGAGCATTGATCTTCTTTCGTGAGATGTTTACATCACCATAAATATTCTCATATAGAGAGAATTGATCCCATATTAATTACTAACAATTCTTGTTGAACATTTCTGTTCACCACTAGCATAACAAATACAAAGTTCATTTCTTATTTTTTAAGTTTGATGTCTTTGTGTATATCTGTTTTAATTAATCACGATTCCATTTTTTCTCACCCCGTGTAAGAATTCCAAATTTTCAACGAATAATAACTTTGATATAAAAAAAGTCACCCGAAACACAATTTCCTCCAAGGCCTAGTAGCGAGTGCAATTGTAAGTCACCAAGGAACAGATTGCAAGAACAGAGGTTTACCTAAAAATATATAATTTGATAAGGGTCCGAAGCAGTTCAGATCCAAAGAGAGCCCTAAAACAGAGGTATCCCCAACTTTGATAAAAACCTAGCTTAGAATAATTAACCTAATATTTGGATCTGAATTTCTTATATGTGTTCTATCAATGACGTGTAATTCATTTGAAACACGTCGATAGGCATTTTTTTCAGATAGTATATTGAATTTATGAGAAGGGTTTACCTTCCGGCGTTAGCAGCACAATCGGATAATAAATTGGAACAATCAGATATCGACCATATATAGCATGGATTGCACTCGCAAGTCGCAACAGAGAAGGGTTTACCTTCCGGCGTTTGAAAAAGGCACGTTGTACACATGACATGAAAAGGATAACGTCATATTCAAATTAGAGAGTTGACCTGAAGAGTTAGAATGAAAAAAAAGTGTATTTGGAAATTAAAATAGAGCATGGGCACGAGAGAAGAGAAAGGGGTTAAATATGGAGTGAAATCAACGCATGACTTCCGGATGCAAGGTGTGGTCCACGCGGTAATGGAGTGATGCCATTAGGGTTTGTTCGCCGTGGCTCGTGGTGTTTTAGGTGTTGCTAAAGGTATTTGTAATGGGATAAAGCTAATTAGTACGAAAATTTTAATTAAGTTGGGAATCTTCGTAGTTCTTCAATTACAATACTTGTCAGCAGGGGTGGAAAAAAATCGATAATTGAACTGAACCGACGTTAAACTAAACTGGTAATAAAGAACTGAAATTTTTTCAATAAAAATTAATTTGAACTGTTGTACAAAAATTAACTGGTTCTAAATTAATATACAACTGAATTATGAATCAAAATGAGAACTGCTTCTTTAAAAAAAAAACTTAAATCACATGATAACATCTACTCTCAAATTAATTTGAACTGTTGTACAAAACTGAACTGGTTCTAAATTAACATATAAGTGAACTATGAACCAAAATGACAATTATTTCTAAATTAACAGTTAATGGAATTGTGAATAAAAAATGACAACTGTTTTTTTTTTTTTATATAAAGAAAACTTAAATCAAATGATAACATCTACTCTCAAATTTCAAACAAAAACAATATTATAAATTATAATTAAGTCATGGTTTTCTTGTTGCAGTGGTGATCGATAATTCGATATGGAATTGTATATTCTTGAATTTTGACTAGGTATTAATTTCCTATGTTTCGGTCTACATCCATGTGCAGATGATAATTCAACCATGTGATTTGATTAATATTATGTCTTGTTGTTCTATCTATAATCAACAGGATGGACGAGGGGGAAGAATTTTCTATTATGAATGTGAATATGCATCCTTTTATTCCTATGTCACGTGTACAAAATTCAGCACGGGAAACGTACACTTAACAAATTCTAGCTAATTCAGTCTTTATCCTTAATTTTTGAAAAGTCATTATGGTGAAACCATATCTCTATATAAATGCATGGGCATGGGTCACTTCATTTCACAGAAATCTCAAAGTGCAACCGAGAAATTGCTTGAATATTACTATTTCATATATAAGAAAAACTACGTATACGTACAAATTAAAGAGAATGACCAAAAAAACAAGTGCAATGAATTCAGCATTCATTTTAATATTATTATGTGCATCAAACGTGTTTGTTTGTAGGGGAGAATGGGAGCCAACTTGGAGCAGTAGAGCTGCAGAAGAAGCTGAGGCTGTGGCAGCCATACCATGTTCAGGACATGGAAGAGCCTACTTAGATGGTCTTATTCTAAAAGGGCATGAACCTGTTTGTGAGTGCAATCCATGCTATGGAGGATCTGATTGCTCCAAGTTATTATCTGATTGTGCTGCTAATGCTGGAAGGTAAATCCTTCTCATAATTTCAATCTACTAACTGCTAATGAATTTAACCTTTAATTTGGTCTTAGTATTGCAATAGTAGTCGATGGTCCATTTGATATCTTGGCTATCTATGAAGTTTTGTTAAATGGTTTACTGAATGGTTGTTTTAATTTGGGCATTTAATTTGACATAATTTTCCTTTTCAGGAACCATATATATTCGATTAAAATCTTCTATTAATATATTAAGGTTATAAAATATTTTAATTTAAAAATAGTTTTTTTGGAACATAATTTAAAACAAAACATATTTGAAAAATAATCATGTTCATTTTAATATAACTAATGCTGTGGTTAGTTTACACACACACATATATGAATGATCATCTAATTAAAAATTTAATTAGCATTCATGATTAATGCATATAATTTAATAATTATATTAATTATTTATATTAAAATTTACAAAAATAATTAAAGATTTAAATATGTTTTTATTTTCTATTTTTTTTTTCAGATTTTGCATTCGGTTACTAATAAACTTTTATTGACTTTTAGCTCTTGGATTTTTTTTTTGTATCTCCTCCTTGTCATCATATTAACTTTTTTTTTTTACTAGTCACCATTTGATGAAAAAATATACAAGCGGTTGTCATAAAAAAAATTAAGGGACCAAAAGAAAAAATCAAAAATATTTTAAGAATAACTTAACATGACCAACACATGGCAAAGAGGAAATACAAAATAAAAAGAATATTTTTTAAGATACTAAAAACAAACTTAAATCAATCAATAAAAATCATTACTGATATAATTTCTAAAATAATTATTATAAAAGTTAATAAATTAATTAGATGTACAACTAATTTGCATGATGATTTGCGAATGACAAAATATATATTTAAGAATTTTATAAATATACGCAAGTATACGTAGATATTTGTTAAAATATAAAATTTGAAACAAAAATAAAAAATTAAATAGTTTTAAAACATATATTTATACGAAAAATAAATTATATCCACTTATTATATGTAATTATGAACATATAAGTAATTTATATCCACTAAATATTTCTTGTGATTAATATTCATTAGAATTTTACAAGTTCCATAAAATTTATTGGATATGTTTATTGCAGTGGGGATCCATATTTTATGGAGCCATTTTGGATGCGACATGCAGCAAGTAGTGCCATTTTAGTATCAGGATGGCATAGAATGGGTTATTCTTATAGTGATGGATCATACATCTCACAACTATTGGTTGAGTACATAAAAAAACTTCATGCCATCGTTGGGAATGCAATCACTGAAGGAAAGTACATCGTATTTGGAAGTGGTTCAACTCAACTTCTCAATGCTGCTGTTTATGCCTTGTCTCCCAACTCTTCAATGTCTCCAGCAAAAGTGGTAGCCACAGCACCATATTACCCGGTGAGTTCCATTAATTAATACTTAATTTAGCAAAATTTAGATACTTTTTTTTTAATGTTTTTAATGTTGTTCTCTAATTAAAATTGGAGTTTTGCCTTGATAATCTGTGCTGATATTTAATACAAAATTCAATTTTGATTAGAGAATGACACAAAAAAATACCCAAGGAACTAAATTATGTTTTGTACTACTTTTTCTTTCCATGTATACATTTATTTATATTTAGTTTATGAAAGTAATTAGTAGATAGATTATATAAATTATGATAAACTTTTTGCCACAGGTCTATAGAACACAGACACAATTTTTCAATTCTAGGGATTTTAGTTATGAAGGAGAAACATCCTCGTGGAAAAACAACACAGATAGAAACTCTACATTTATTGAGTTTGTTACTTCACCAAACAATCCCGATGGAAAGTTGACTAAGGAAGTTCTTGAAGGTCCTAATGTAAAATCCATTAATGATCGAGCCTATTATTGGCCACATTTCACTGCTATTCCTTCACCAGCTGACGATGATCTTATGGTGTTTACAATTTCTAAGCTCACAGGCCATGCTGGGAGTAGATTTGGGTGAGATATACTCCTATGAATCTTTCTTTCATCATGCTAAAGTTATATAAATCTATGAAAGAGAATCTACATATATATAAACGGTTGCCATTTCTTTCATCATTCAGAGATTTTACTATGAATACTTTAAGAATACTAGTTTAATGATCATTAAATATTTGAAAAATAAGTTTGAGACGACTTTTATACTTTTATTCCTCATTTGTTGTCAGCATTTGTCATTAATGTATATAGAATATTAACTTTGAAAAATTGACTTACCCGAAACAAGACTTGTTTTAATTTATCTTTTTTTTTTTTAAGGAAAACAACACTAGCTTGTTTTGATAAATGACAATATATAGAAATTTGACCTTAGTACTTTTTAAACCATTCAATTTCTCATTGTTATTCTACTAGAGCCCCTTCAAATTATAATTAAGACTAATGAATTATATAACTCAATTGAAAGCTTTTCTTTTACCTATACTAAGGGTTTGATTTTTTTTTTTATTACCATATGCTATTGGTATGAAGATTTATTGACCTTAGTACTTTTTAAACAATTCAATTTCTCATTTTTTTTATTCTTCAAAAAATTTGATTAACCACTTATGTTGGAGTTTTTTCTTTAATTAACTTTTTTTATCCACAAAACTCATATTCTACTAAAGCCCCTCACTACTACAAAAAGTACCTTTTACAACGGATATTTAACACATATAACGTCGGTTTCGCAGCCATCTTTGAATATGAGTGTCTTTGAAAACTCAAATTTTCGACGACGTTGTTGAACCGTTTCAAAAAGTCATTTTCTAAGAGGGTTGTTAGATAACAACCTTCTTAGAATGTGTGCCTTTTTTTTAGGACTTCTAAGATGGTTGTTACGTAACAACCGTCTTAGAATATGAGTGTTTTTTTTATTAGGGCTTCTAAGACGGTTGTTAACTACTAACTGTCTTAGAATAAGGATGTCTTTTTTTTAGGCCTTCTAAGACGGTTGTTACGTAACAACCGTCTTAGAATGTGAGTGTCTTTATTTTAGGGCTTCTAAGACAATTGTTATGTAACAATCGTCTTAAAAAAGGTGTTGTCTATTTTTTTTTTGTACTTTTCTAAGACGGTTTTAAACTAAAAACCGTCTTAGAATATGGTGTTAATATTTTTCCCTTGTTTTATATTTAAAACATACAATTGTTTATAAAAGGGTAATATTGTTTAATTTTTTATATAAAAATATATCTAATATCTACAAATTGAAACACATAAATTTAAACCTTATAAATATATTACATTAAAATGTTGCCTTTATTCCACTGCTAACATTCAAACAAATATAAAACAACGGATAATTTTTATAAAAAAGAAATTCAATACTAATGAGGATGAAAATACATTAGTAAGTTTTTTTACTTGTTTCTAATGACACTTAGAGATACATGCAATTGTAATTTCAATTGCAATAATGCTCTGATCAAAAGCATGTTCATTTAGTGCATTATGATCAGACAAACACCCCAATGGCAGCCAGAACCCATAACTATGACCTTCAAGTAGCAAGGCTCCCATAGACATCTTCTCTACCACAAATAATTTGAAGGCCTTCAAATTATAATTAAGACTAATGAATTATATAACTCAATTGAAAGCTTTTCTTTTACCTATACTAAGGGTTTGATATTTTTTTTATTACCATATGCTATTGGTATGAAGATTTATTGACTTTTTTTATGAATAATATTCTTCAAAAAATTTGATTAACCACTTATGTTGGAGTTTTTTTCTTTAATTGACTTTTTTATCCACAAAACTCATATTTGAGATCTTACATAAGAAAATTGTGTTTAATATTATTTACATCGACTTGATAATATTTATTATGATTATTCATAATGAAATATAATGTTGGCTTAAAAATCACGTATAACTTTAGAATTCTTTACAGATTGTAAAATAATTATCTTGGTTTCCTAAATATGGTCAATAACTTGTAGGCCTTCATTAAACCCTTTTTTTTAATTTATGAAATGATAATAAATGTTCTATATTTAATTTGAATTGGGCCATAGTGTTAAAACTTTAAGATAAAAAATAAAGTCAACATTTACTCCGACCATGAATTAATTTATTTTCTGATAAAAACTTAATATATAAAGTGAGAGTAAAAATTTCAGATCAAAATTAAAGTCTAGTTTGATCAACTAAGTAACCACCTAATGTCTTCTATTCTGATCTTTTAACAGATGGGCAATTGTAAAGGATGAGGCTGTATATGAAAAGATGTTGACATATATGGATATGAACACCATGGGAGTTTCCCGAGAGGCTCAGCTGAGAGCTTTAAAGCTTTTGGACGTGGCTCTTGAAGGAGATGGAAAAGAAATATTCCAATTTGCATATTCAACCATGAGAGATCGTTGGATAAGGTTGAAAGAAATCATATCTAAAACAAAACGGTTTTCTCTGCAGAAAATTTCTTCCCAATACTGCACCTTTTTCAAGAGGGAAAGAGACGCTTCACCAGGTTAAACATCATTTTCACAATTTTTATAAATGCATTCGTTCTTAACACAATAATTTAATTTTATATAAAGATTTCATTCATCAATAATTAATTTCAGTTTAACTAAAAAAAAATACAACAATAGTGACAAAGTAATTTACATGTGATTTATAAAAAAAATGTCCGTAAAATTGGGTAAAATATACACAAAGTGCAAAATTTTCCTTTGCCCTTACATAACAATTTGATTTCAATTTGCTCACAGCTTACGCTTGGTTAAAGTGTGAGAGACAACAAGACAAGAACTGCTATGAAATCCTTGAAGCTGCTGGCATCAGTGGCCGTGAAGGAAGTCTCTATAGTGCCGATAATCGTTACGTGCGTCTCAGTCTCATTAGGAGCCAAGATGATTTCGAGATACTCATAAACAAGCTCAAAATTCTTGTTTCTAAGGAATAGGCCAAATAAAGCTATATCAATATTCAATGTCATATTATCAAAGTATTTACGTGCATAATAAAACATTCTGAAATCAGTTGTATCATTGCTGTTTCTTGTATAAAAATAATATCGTTTCTTAATTTGTATTAAATCAATGCAAAATGTATTGCTCTTAATGTAAAAAACGTGATATAGAATGAATGAAAAGCTTTGCTTTCAGTATTATGTAATTCAACAATATTGTGGCTATTTTATGTTTTTTATATGGGAGTAAGCTTCCCTCTACGTATAGAATTAGTTATCATCTAATATCGGAAATGCTTACTGCTGCACAAATCTAATCTATAGTTGTTATCACTAAAAAATAATCTTGCTTATATTGTTTGTTATCTACTTCTGTATACACTTTGGAGAATTTGAGACTCGTACTTTTGAGAGATCTCTCAATTAAATTATCATTTTTTATATTCTTTCCCTTTGCTCATTACAAAATATTACAAAGTAATCTTCACAAACACCAAAACTTAATTTTGAGAGTAAAATTAATTTTTTTAAGATTTGTATTGTTTTTCAAATTAATTTAAGTTATTCTTATTATGAGTGTCTCGTTATCTTCAAATCTAAATCTAAATTAAATTAAACTAAATTTTCTTTTAAAATATATCAATGCCTATTATCTTATTTAATTGCATTATTTATTATTATTATTATTATTATTATTATTATTATTATTATTATTATTATTATTATTATGTTTCTGTCTCCAAATTTAAATTAAATATTTTATTTTAAGTAATAATGAATCCTATTGTCTTCACAAAATTATTATTATAATTATAACATTCTATTTAAATTTAAATCAAATTAAATTTTATTTTCATATTAATTTAATTCTTTAAAAGAATATAATTAAATTATTTAAATTTATATACTTAAATCATCGTATATAAAAACTGTTTACCCTAATTATTTACGGGTTAAAATACTAGTAATGACCAAAAACATTTAGGGATTTGGATAATCACTTTTTATCTGCTGACTGCAGGATAAGGTTATATTAGTAGAGATAAATGTACGAGATTATCTTGAATTATTCCTTTAAAAATATGTATGGGTTTTTCTTGAAGAATCTATCGATTATATCGACCTATACTAATTTTAACAAAAGTAGTTTGTCTGCTTTTCAATTCATTATGATATATGACATTTCCTTATTAGTGAGTAAAAGTTGAGGATACACATCCAACTTTTTTATGTTCCCGATATTAAATCTTCATTTAAAATAAATAAATATCAATATTTCTCTATTTGATATTCTTGGGGGCTAATATTGACTTGTAAAACTTGTTAGTCAAATATATACATGTTATACTTATTCAATTTTGGGACTAGTCAAATTAAATAAGAATAGGAATAAATAGTTTAGCGTGTATATATTAGGCTTTTTTAACTTTTTTTTTTCTTTTATGATATAGTTTAAGTTAATATGTTTTTTAAAAATTCAACTTTACGAAAGTATTAAATCTTATACGAGTAATCAATATTAATTAAAAGATGAATACTAGATAGGAAGCCTAAAGTAGGAATATTAAATATCGAACAAGGCTCCGGAACACAAACTATTGAATTTTATTTAAACTTAGACGATCCAAACACACTTAAAAAATGGCCTTTTTATAGGTCAAGCACAACATAATAAATAGGCTATTGCTTCCTTAGTTGCTTCTGAATTTTCTTTTTGTCTTTAGGAATGACCAGTCTAAAATAAAGTTACATTTTGAAATATAAATCCTTTTCTGATTTTCGAAATGATCACTTCAAAAAGTTGAAAAAGAATTTCAAAAGGAAAAATGTAACAAAAAACTTGAAAAGTTCAACAGCCTAATAAATAACTAAGAAATTTTATACACGGGCACAATTCTTGTTTTTGTCAATACGGGAATTTGATAACACATCGGCTCGTCTCCTCTAGTTGGGGCATAAGACAAAATCAATATTTTCCTGCAGCCAAAAACAAGAAACAGTCCCAAATCAATGGAAAATTCCTACACAGAATTCAATTTTTGAAACAAACAGTCATTTCTCTTTTGTTGATGCAAAGACCATGAGTTCAATTAAAATTGTTACTTTACACTCATCAACAAAACACAAATTAAATTCTAAAAAATGAAGGAAAATATTAGAATTCCATTATCCTATGCTTTTAGAAAGGAGAAGGTGAATGCTCCTGAATAGCGTCCAATTGATGCATAACAATTTTATTTTTTTTTTGCTGCACAATTCCATCCTCTTTTTGTTTGCAGTAGCTTCGAATTCTTCAGTGACTACGGCGAATTCTTTGGCATTTCAACCCTAACCTGCCAAATTAAAGATCACTCAACAGATTCGTCACAAGAAGAATTGAGAATTAAATTATTTTAACATGCATATAAAGTGTGCAATTTTGGTAGAAGGAATTCTCCAATTACTCAGTGCAAAGCCGTTCACAGTTCACGTGTTTTCCTTGCTCTCATATGTGTGAGAAACTGAAATTAGACAGTAAATAAATTAGGTTGGACAGTGAGAAAATGCAGGGTAGCACTATTACAAATAAGGATTTTATAAGGTGGTTCTTTGCCTCATACAAAGACGATTTTTCGTGTTCAACCTCTTTGAAAGGTAAGACATTCAAAGGCACTTATTCAACCGTTTTTGTAGGTAACGATTCTAAAACTATTTTTTCATTGAATCGTCTTAGATAGTATTGAAAAAAAAAAAACAGAAATTTGAAAATGATTCTTATGTATAACCGTCTTAGAATGTAACTATTCTAAGACGGTTATACTTTATAATCATTGTATTAAAATAAAAAAAAATAAAAACAATGATTCTAAGACAGTTCTTGGATATAATTGTCTTAGATATAATCATTCTAAGACGATTATACCCAAAAACCGTCTTAAATCAATGTGTTAAAATAAAAATATAAAAACAGTGATTTTAAGACGATTCTTTAGTAAAACCGTTTTAAAATAAAGAATCGTCTAAGAATTATTGTTTTTATATAAAAAAAATTAATCCTAAGGAAGATAAAATATAAATAATGTTATATCATATGTAGGAATATATATATATATATATATATATATATATGTATGTATATCATTTTAGCCATAACATAAAAATTGATAGCAGCGATAAGATATGTTTGTGGTCCACAATGCTAGAATAATAGTAAAACACGTTGAATAAGACTAAGAATACTAACTTAAAAATAAAATGATATATAAAAAATTTATATAATATATGAGTTGGCATATATCTAGCATCCACTTAGAATTTTCTAATCCTACCTCTGACTTCGTACATTATGAATGGATGTATATATGTAAACTAACATTGAGAAATGCATTGTTTCTAAAACTTGACCAAAATCTATTTTTTCCCACCTATCAGGCTACCACTACCAGACATTGCTTATGATTTTTTTAAACGAAAAACCACTAAAATATAATGCTAGTTCTATTTGCATCAAGTTAATAGGAGCATAAAATGAATTTGCACCTACTTTGCTCTGAATGAAGTCATCAAGTTCTTTTCTAATACTATGGTATATTTCAGCAACACTAGGCTCCATAAAAAACTCTAGATATCCTCCTAACATTTTTAAGTGATTATCCTGATAGAAAAGGGTTTCCAGCAAAACATTAGACAACTAAAACTGAGACAGCAATTTGAAACTGCAAACAAGAATATATAATAAACACAACAATTAACAAAGAATCACATCACACTTATAGCATCTCTTTAAAAACTAGCCATGGATACGGAATTTTAGTTTCCTGAGCGTTCACCGAGTTCTAGGCAAATGAAATGAAGATTTGATTTAAAAGGAAAGCAAAAAAAAAAAAAAAAAATCAAAAGGGAACATAAAAATCTTAATAGAATTATTTTAAATGTTTCACAACCAGCAGCAAATTAAATTATAAAGGTTGGAATGGACTAACGGAATATAGGAACACTTGACTATCCTCCATTGTTTTTAAAGAGAATGATTTCTCACTATGCTGCAAATGAAATTACATCTTATTTATATTCTCAAAACATAATATGGTAATATAAAATGTTGACACATGGTATAACTCCAAGCAGTGAACTATTTGAGGACAGTAACCAAGACTAAATTTCAGGATGGGCATTACCAATATGAGAATTTGATGACCAAAAGTTTGAAATTTAAATAAGGATATATTTTTAAAAACATAATTGAGTCAAATATAAGAAATTCTCACTGTGTATTATAACTGAAACTAAACAGAACATAAATAAAAAAATCATAATTAAGCTGACCAAGCCATCAGATAATTAACTGTCCCGTAAATCATGACACTGTAGAGCTAATTAGTTGTGATTTATTTGCGAGTATGGTTGTGTATTGACATCATTCCTTAAAAATATTAATTAAAAACTAAGTCCAAACTTTAGTTTGTGAACATCATTTATCATAATAGAATTAGCATCTTATAGCACCACTGGGCATCAGTTGGAGAGGAGTTATTTGCGATTAAAAGGAAACGTACGATAAATCTATTCCACATATATATAATTAGAAATTTAGAAGTCATATCGTGGCATGATAATGTTAATAAAAAATCACAGCCAAGAAGCAGAACATAAAATGGTTAAACTTACTTTCCAAGTACTACCGACATCAGGGAACAAGTTTGCATCACTTTGAGGACCTCCTAAAAGCCAAGCATAACAATTAGTAAAACCTTAGCAGCAGCATGAAGAGAACTTGTTTCACATGATTAAGCACATCAATGGAATTTCAGTATGGATGGGATTTAGACTTGGCAAAAAAGTTAAATATTCTCTTCATTTGAAATTATTTGTCAAATAAGGTAATGCACACATCATGTAAGGAACCAGTGATAAAATCCCCAAATTATAAAGGTTAGAATCTGTAAGGAACCAGTGAGAAAAGCTGGAGAGATTATGGGATTTAGAATAAAGGAAGCATGAATCAAAGGAAAAATATGTGACGCAAACAGAATTAACAATCAATATCACAATTAGTATCATCATAATCATGTACTTGTACTATTACAGAAAATAATTTTTTTGTTTTACACAAAGGATCTCACTAATGAATCAAGTACATGATTATGTAAAACAAAAAATTATTTCCTGTAATAGTACAAGTACATGATTATGATGATACTAATTGTGATATTGATTGTTAATTCTGTTTGCGTCCCTCCTACTCCTTTGCAACAAGATTTCTGAGCTTGTTAATTAGTATCTCAAAATCATCCTGGCTTCCAGTGACACTAAGACGCAACAACGATTATCAGCACCAAAATAATTATATATGAAAATAAATCATATGTCTGACATGTATAATATAAAATAATTTTATATTATCGTTTTATCACAAATAATTATATATGATAAATTTATTAAATTTTATATTAATTGTATTAAAACTTATATAATAATTATTTCTAAAATATTAATTGACAGTATAAAAATTGTTACATTAACCATACATAATTATTAAACTCTAATTTTAGATAAATATATACTAGCAACACACTTTCTATAATTAATGAAAGTTTATTATATAAAAATCACAAATTATACGTTCAGCTTGTTATTTAATTAGTCTTTATTTTGATTTTTTAATTTTCCATATTCTAACTAATAGTAAAATACATGTAAAAGTTAGCACTCCTGCAAATTTTATTAAAATGAACATAAATTTCTATGCATGGAAACTGCAGAATTAATGGAGCTTACCGGGAAATATGGGGTACGTTGTAGTTACCACTTTTTCTGGAGACAATGAAGAGTTGTCAGAAAAGGCATAAACAGAAGCACTTAGGAGTTGGGTAGAGCTAGCTCCAAATACAATGTACCTTCCATCATCAGTGACTGCATTTCCAGCAGTGTCATGAATTTTTCGGACGTGCTTCACTAGTAGATTTGAGATATATGATCCATCATTATAACACATTCTGTGCCACCCAGATAGCAAAATTGCACTACCTGCTGCATGTTGCATCAAAAATGGTTCTAGAAAGTATAGATTCCCTCTGTAATGAAAAGATTTAGATCACTATATATAGTAAATTTTGTTGGTCGAAATTAAAATCCATAGTGATCTAAATCGATCATTTAATCTCAAATGACATTTACAACAATATATATTATGGATCATTTATCTCCTTTTTGTATTTGTGATTTATAAAATCATGGACTGTGAATATATTCAATTCAATTATGAATCATATGTTATATTTTAATAATCATATATATACTAAATTTTAGGATAAATTAGATAAATTAAAGCATCAAAAATCTAATTATATTTTGTATTTTTTTTTTGTTTTCACTTTTAACTAAAAAAAAGTCACATTATTTTCATTTTATTTTTTAGGATCAATATAGGAAATACTGAAAATAATAAAAAGTTACTTTCACTGGTAGCAATAACAAAAAAAATTAAAAATAGAAATTAAAACAAAAATAAATTATAATTTTATAATTAAAATAGAAAAAAAAATTAAGCTAATCATTAATTCCATAATGTTTAAATTTCTTCATATCTTAA
>PYAF01005295.1:0-12504 GCA_007407185.1 Glycine tomentella | reverse complement strand
TATAACAAATAAATATTTTTATTATATAAATTATATTTTTAATTTATGATAAATAATTTATAAGTTTTGTGATGCAAGGTTATATTTAATTATTGATGATTTTTTAAAGAAAAACTAAAATTCAATTAAAAAAAAAGATGAAAACTATAGATTAAAAGTGTTAAGAAATTTTTAAAAAAATCTTAAAAACACTTTTAAAAGAAAAAATAAGAAGGAAAAAATGAAATGAGATTCTCCAAAAATAATAAGTTGTCCATTAGTTAATTTTTATAAACTCCCCAATATGGCTTTTCTAAAAGATGAGATGACATCTACAAATGAGCTAATGGAAAGCTTATTTTATCTTATGAAGAAACCCGTTTCCTTTTTTCTTCTTATTTTCTTCTTCTAAAAATATTTTTAGAAAAACTTACATCCAAACAGCTCATAAATCAAAAAGGCGACACAAAGAATCAAGGTTGAATCAAAATTTTAAATTGTTTTAGTTTTTTTTTACATAATCTAAATTTTTTTAAAGATAAATAAAAATATATTCTTACATATTTCACATAAGTATCAACTATTATTAATTTTTATCTTAAAAATATATAATTTTGTCATTTATACTAATTTATAATTATTTTAGATCCTAATTTTTTAATTTATGTTATCTTATTACTTGAAACATTATATAATATTTAAAAACTATAAAACGGATTGAACCACACTGTAACTACAATTGAATCATTGAATCTTGAATTAATATTTTTTCCGATTCAATAACCTGTCTGATTTTGAAAACCTTGAATAAAAACTCATTAAAAATACTCTCATTTCTCATTGAAGAATAACAACTAAAAATTCTTCTTATTCTAACTTATACATAGAGAGAATAAATATGTGCAACAAAATGAAGAAAAAAATCGTAGCAATTCCTAACCAATAAAAAAAATCCAAAAAATGTATCAAACTGTGTCAGTTAAACTGTCAAAAATTACAATAATTTTTGGCAATTTATTAGGAATCCCAATGCTAGATTAAAAGTAAAAAATGGTATTCTATGCCTGATATACAGATTTAAAATATTATAAACTAATTAACCTAAAAAATACTACTTCCAATCTTATGTATAAAAAACAAATTCCTTTTTTATCTCCTAATTATAATAAGCATTAACTGATTTTCAAACTTATTCAAAATTAAATTTCTTTTATATCCTTAATTCATCATTAAATCTATTAGTTAAGCATTGGATTACAACAATTGTCAATACATATCAATAACGCTTTAATGTCACCTAAGTATTAGGTGTCTTTGACTGTTTTGTATGTTTTTTTTATCCAAAGACTTTGTAAATTTCATTTAAAAAATAAAATATAATATAAAGACGCTAACTGAGAAGGCGTTTTCGAATTAAACGTATAAGCTCCTTTTTAAAACAAGCCCAAACAGTTTTTTTTAAAAAATCCCTGTATTATTGAGATAAATAGCTGAATTTTGTTGAGGACCATCAAATGATTTAATAATATCTTGGAACATCAATTGTTATCTCCAAACTAGCAATACATGCGACATAAAACCCTTTAAAAGAAAAAGTAAAAATAGATGAAAAGTTAAAGATAGAGACAAGATGAAAAGGAAAGCATTAAAATTGAAGTGAAAAAAAAATGTAAATATAACTTACATAAAAATTTACAAGCTACATGAGTCTACCTATCAATCAACAAGCTAAAAAGGCATGGAAAAAATTCATTTTGAATAAATATTAAGGGAAAAAATGAAAGGAAAAAAAAAAATAATCTGAAAGCATATCACACTATTAAAACCACATTATGTGTGCTCTGCAATACATGCAATCAACTTATGAATGAATGAAGACTGAATCAAAAGCTTGGATGTTATAGACTCAAAATGTTTTCTTCCAAGAACGAAATCCCCCGTTATGGAACTTTTTGTGCTATGCAATGTCAGGTTCTATCAATCAAGCTTTCCCATGAATAATGTTATTATGCTTTCAAGGTTAATTGTTTCATCATCATCTCTCAAACTTGAACCACTTCCAGTTAGCATAAAGTGCTTCATTTTCAAAAGGAAGGACATTGTATTGGAGGCCTTCTGGTCGTTGAGAGATAAAAGCAGGAGGTAGCTTTTCCCTGTATTTCTTTGCCATCATATCAGCCTCCAGAAATACTCTCTTTTGGAAGAAAAGGAAACAAGCATATCTCAAGATCAATCTTACTCATAGCAAAGAACTTAAATAAAAATAAAATGAAAAAGAGTAAATTATATATGCACTGATAGTGTAAAGATTTTTTACCCTATCATCTAATCATAAACTTTTATATATGATAAATTTATTGACTTTTTAAAAGTCACACTAACATAATTTCATATTAGTTGACAGTGTAAAAAATTTTGTACTACCGGTTCATATAAATTAATCTCTAAAATAAATACCTCTTTATTAGATAGAAATAGGCCAGGTTCACTTTCAAGGTCTGCAATGCTGCATGCCATGAAGACAATTAGACATTAGCGGCAATGTATACCACTTAATCTTCTTAAACACAACTTTTGAGAGAAAGAAAGGTTTGAACAAAACATGTCAACTATAAAGGAACAAGGAATGTGAGCACAGTCAGTTCAAGTAAGCTCAACTCAAAGAAAAGTTAATTTATCTCAATTTGCAAGAAATCACAGTAAAAGGAGTGAATGAAAGGACTAAATAATTCAATCCCTTTCTCTTGGTCGTAAAATTATTCATTAGGTAATTAGGCTAGCTTCTCACTCAAACTCATGAATTATCACGAAGTATTGGAATTGTGGTCACATCTTTTGGTCCTTTTCTTTCATGAGTAATGGCACATAACAACAACAAATACTTATCCCAATTGGTGAGGTTGGTTACATAGATCACACGATGTCATTGGACTCAGTTAAAGACCAAATCCTCAAAGAGTGACCGCACAACCACATCTAAAATTTTGAAAACTAAATTTTCAAAATGGACTAATTCATTTTGCATAACACTTCATAATGGAGGATATCTTACTCTCCAGCCATCGTTACTTTCACTCTATTTTTACAGATAATATTGCTTCTATAATTTTTTGTTTGATTGGTTAATTTGCATGAAACAATACACAATTAGCATATAGTAGACCTACTCTAATGACCTAAATGCAATTCTTTTCTAAACTTGCTAAATTACCAAATTCAATTGGAAAACAGAAACAGCTTTAACAGAAAAGTACAGTGGAACAAATCAGAAGAGCCTTTTAGAACACTTATATGCTTCTAATTTATTTTTTCAGTTACCTTATTATTACCTTTTTCTTAGGCCTGATGATGCCTAATTTTGTAAGGAGTTTGTGCGTCGTTAGTAGTAAGGGTAGGCATTAGGATTTTTGTTAGCTTGGAAGGTTTGTTCTGATACCTTAATTAACTCCAAATAATCAAAAGTCAGCAATCCATTACCTTAAAGAAATTTTATCATGAGAGACTGACTTCACGACCAGAACTTTCACCTTCTCATCAACAGAAAGTATGTCACTGATGGAAGTAATCTGGGCTCGAGTGATATTTGAAACATGTAGCAATCCACTGAAGGTACCCAACAGATTAATTTTAAATGTCAGGTCATGCACATACAGTTTGGTGATCTCAACAATTTTCACTCGTGATAAATTAAATGTCAATTGTCAGGTTAGATATATACAAATATATGCAAATCTTAAAGATGTTAACAAGGAGAATAGGATGACAAAATAGAGTTCTTAATAGAAAAACAACCAAGCTAGAATCTCGGATGATGCAACTCTTTCCACAAAATGAAAATGGATAGGTATGAGCCTATGACTGTGAAAATTTGTGATCTAACAAGGATTGATGCACCTTATATTTGTTAAATTCATGTACTCACTAAGATAATAAAAATTTCAATGTAAAATGCACCGATATCTATAAATGAAGTTAAGTCATGTCTGCTTCCGGGCTAAAATTTAAAAACAAGAAAGTGCAAGAATTGGTCTAGAAAAAATGACAAATCAAAGCAAACAATCAAGGGAATATTTACTCTCTTGTATGATTAGTTGATTACTTTGAAATTTTATGAAAACCACATCTTCCATGGTAGATATACCAATATACCATAACCACCAAACTGCTTAACAATTAAGCACTCACCAATACTTTGCTTCCCAAAAGTCCAATTGTTAACTAACTGGAATTTCAACTTTTTATGCATTGACAATTTAAATTTCGTTAATTTAAGTAGTCTTTACAGAAGGGTGGTGATGCTGGTTGGAACCAAGGCGATATATTCTAATCCACATTTAAAGATTATACTTTCTCAGTTGTCCAACCTTGTTTAGTCCTTTATTTCCCTTTCCTTTCTGGTCATAAGAATTTAAAGTATATTTCTTCTTTGTAATCAGAAAATTGACATGGCAACTTATTTACTAAGGCAGTGAATGACATCTAGAGTTCAATAAGCAAATTCATAATACCACCGCAAGGGAATGACAGAATATGTTGGCAAAGAAAAATGAAAAACACTTAACACTCAATTTAATACTTTAATGACAGTACTCCACTTTCAACAGTGTTGAATACTGTTACTGCAGGAATTGAGGAAAATATAAAAGTGAACCGGAAACAGAGTGGCAATCCACCAAATGGTTTAATAGCAATAATTGGACAATTTAATCTCATTAGAGTTGATGCAGGTCTATATAATTCTATTTTTAAGGGATTCACAAGTATGTTTTACCTACAAAAAGCACTCATGTTATTGTACATGAATTATCTAGCTTGGTTTCTATCTTTTCTGTAAGCCATAAGTAGGATCAACTTGCATTAACATTTCTTTTCTTCACAAGTGGCAACATTAAAGCATGGATATTGGAAGCATGCAAGCATCTAAGCAATACTCCCTACATGAATCTGTTGAATAACGTTATGACTTACCAAACAGTCAAATAGATGCATGAAGAGTTAACTGTCTATATCCAAGATATCACTCACCTTCTATTTGTTTCTCCTATCCTAATTTGGGCTCCATATGGAAGGATCTTTCTTACGGTCCCTTCAAGAAGTGTTCCTTCTCGAAGATTTAGCTTTTCCTGCAAACGTATCAATCGCAAAGCAGGGATTTCAAAAGACAAAAAGGAGAAAACAAAAGGTAAACTCCAACACTGACTATTCAAATGAGGCAACAACCAAGGAAATAGACAGATTTGAGTACTGACCCAAGCTTCCCTCTCACTAAGTATCAAATTGTTTTCAGCTTCATCTACTAGAATAACTTGTACATGCATATGGCGTCCAATCTACATCATTATTATCAAATAGTTGTAAGGACTAAGAAGTATGGAAGAAAAAACTAAAGACAAACAACAAATGGTGAGAGAAACATCGAATGTGTTCAAACGTCAAACTGATGTAGTTTTCCAGGTATAAAGAAACTGGAAAATAAGGAGGAAAAATGCATTTTAATTAGTGAAAACTTTTCAGGTAACATGCCGAGCAATAAGAATTGAAAAATAAACTAAACTCATTTACCTAAAGGAGGTTTATATAGTACTATGTAAGACAACTTGAGATCACCACTTGAACTCCTTAATTATGACGATATATAAAAATTTAATAGACTGGTGTACATTTAAGAAAATACAAAATAAAATAAATTAAAAATTTGTGGAAAAACATTGTGATCTTACTGAAGTAATTAGGGAATATATTTTGAATACATGTCAGAACTAAATTTTCTGAATGGTTGAATATTCCTACTATTTAATTAGTTATTAAAATATCTGGCCATTTTCTTTAGGCCCAGATATGCCTAAAGCTTGAAAAGATAATTGCTTCAGTTAAAAACCAACAATTAATTAACAGGATAGCTCATAGAGGCTTCTGCCAATCACACTCAAGGAAACCGAAGCTACAGAAGATTTTAATTGAGCCTAATAACGCCATCCACATCAGTTAAGCTATAAATATTGTTATATGCTGATCCACCCAATAGTATGTAACACAATTAGAGTACCAGAATCCCATGGAAGCATATAAGTAAATTAGCTGTCCCAAAATAAGATTTTATTGTATATAATTTTTCTGTTGGAGGAAAATTACAGCGCTGGAACTCACATTTTCTTTCAACTCAGTAAAGCTATTTACTCTTTTCATGAGCTCAGCTTTGGGTAAGAAAGCTCGCAAACCCTGCATATCCAAATTCAAGAACTGATAATTATTTACTCAAATGATACATGAACATGATTATTCAGGTCAATGGCACAGACCTCAATCCTTGTCAGCAGTCCCTTAGTATTCCACTCAGTGATTCTAACTTCTATAGGTTCACCAAGCTGTTTTATCTGCCCAAAACATTAAAAGCATAAGATTTAAATCTCATCAGCAAGAGAAGAGATTAATTGATTTTGTAGGTTTAAAAATTGACTAAAGCGATAATCTGACTTAAGATCATTGTTTTCAAGTTTGTTATCACATATATTTCGATATTTCCTGAGTATAACTATAGTTATTAGTGATGTAACATTCACTTACCTTATCAATATATGATAATACTTTCAAACCTAGGAATCTTGAAGACATGAACACATCAAAACTGTTACCATACCAATGCTAGCTACACCTAGCCTAAATCCTTCAATTTCTTTACTTTATTTCTGAATTTGTGTGCTAATATGGATGAGACACTATAACTAGATAAATGAAACATGATGTTTTTATTGTAATGTAAGATTTGTGTTTTTATGTTAGCTTAATATCATCTTTTTGTGTTGTATAATAACCATGTTGTGTCCTATAATATTTAGAATTTGCAGTTTCTTTTGTTGGTGTCATGTCACTCTCATGTCTTGTGTTTGTATCTATGCTTTGTAAGTTTCCAACTAAGTAATCATAAGAACCTAGCATTTGCATCCATTCACAAAATTAAACAAAAAAGTTGCCATTTTTAATATACGAAACATGTTGAATTGTGTAATTTAAATTACGGAATAATATAGATATGCATAAAATGAAATAATAATTCTTCATCCGTTCCATCTAGTTCTCTTTCATATATTCAACAACATCCTAATAATACCGAATAATAACAAACTGATCTAATCTTAATTCCTATTTAAATATAATAATAAAAAACTGTAACAACCTAACAAATCCTAATAATAATTTGAAATTTAAATTACACAATTCAACAAAACATAACCAAGGTAAAAAGAATAATGAAAGGAAGACAAAAACCTGCCTCAGCCGATGCCAGGCAATCCGGCGAAAGAGCCTCCTAGTAGAAAGCAGCGGCCGACCAGCAAGTGTCCTACCAAGAACCTCAGCAAACAAAATGGTTCCAATCTCTACAACAGTTCCCCCAGGCACTGACACCCCATTTATTGCATCATCATTCTTCAGAATCCCCATCTTCCCCTGAACAGTAGAACTCTCTTCAGCATTGTTCACATCACACAACAAGTGCTCCATTTCTTTACTATACAAGGGAAGCACCTCCTTTGTCAGCATTGTCCCTGGTAACTCTGACCCCACATTCACATTGAGCTTGTTCTCATTACCTGAAACAACAATACCAACCACAAAATCCCCAGGTTTGGGCTCATAGTACTCAGCACAAACCTTCTCAGCTTCTTCACTCTCATCACCCTCATCACCCCTTTCTTTAGAACCTTCCAACACCCCACCAGCTTCTTCCTCCTCCACCACAGAATCACTACTTCCTTTGAAAAACTTCAAAAAGGGTGCCAAAACATCCTCTTCAGTAGAATCATTCTCTGAGTGTACATCAATTTCAGAAAAGGACTCGTTTTTAATGGGAACCAGTGAAGGCTTGTCCAGCAACTCAAGCGTTTCAAGCTCTTGGATCCTATCATCAACCACAAATTCCTCATTCCAGGAGCAAAATAGAACCTGGGTAGCTCCCAAAATTGCAAATTTATTTGTAAAGGGGCAAAATTTTTGGGGTGATGGAGATGGGAGTTTCACGGGGTTCTCATGTGGTTTGTTCCTCAAAGTGTTGCTGATATGATTAAGAGGTAACGAACCCTTGGGAAAACAAAGGGACTTACAAGGACAAAGAATCAGTGACATCTTCGAATGCTGAGACACAATTTGAAGTTTTGTTCAGTTCTCAGTTTCGTGCCACTTTGGTTTATCCTCTTTATCTTCACCTTTTGCTTCTTTCCCTCAATTCCTTCAGTTCAGTTCAGTTCATAAGTAATTTGGGACTCGATGCATTTTGAGTGGCAATGCCACCAACACTATCTTGTTGTTAAGGGAGAGAAATTTTAGTATCTATTAAAATTAAAAGTATATTTGACAATTTTATTAAATTTTTATATCACTGAAAAAAGATTAAAAACAATAAAATCTTCATAATAAACAACTTGATTTAATATAATATAAGATGAGTTTATTTAAACTTTAAAAAAATAATTTTAAAAAATAAATAAAATTTATTTCTTAAAATAAGTAAAAAACATATATTTTTTAAAAGTAAAAACAGTTTAACAAAAAGTTACTTATTTTATTAAAATAAATATTTATTATAATAAATATGTTTAAACAAATTAGTCCCATATTCAACCCCTTCTAATATATTTCTTATTATTTTAGACGGGTTGAAATCACATTTCCCAAAGTTTGTTCCTTTTCATGCCCCTCCACTCCAATCATGTTATGTGACGTCAATTAAAAAGAACAATTTTCACATATTAATGTCATTAACCTAAAAAAAAGTCGTTAAGCGCCTTTGTAACCCAACCATTGACTCTTCCTTTTCCATTCCTCATCTTCCACCAACGGAGATCTGTACTGCTACGCCAGTGGATATGGTGTAACGTTTGAAAGGACAGAAATGAGGAGTCCATGTATCTCACTCTCACGAGATTGGAGAAGAAAGCAATATTAATTAGAAAAGAGAACATGAGAAAGATTGGAGAAGAGAACGAGATAGTAAATTCATAATTTATGTTTAATTTGAAGAAGAATATACTAAAGTAGTAGAGAACGAGATAGTAAGTTCATAATTTATGTTTAATTTGAAGAAGAATATACTAAAGTAGTGCACAACTTTAAAAGTGCTAATAAGTAAATGTAGGACACTTAATTTAGGTCTCACATATGAGGGTTGCACAAAGGTAAAAAGAAATAAGTTGAGTTTGATTGTGCATCAATAAGAGTTATTTAATATGGAAGAAAACAAAAACATACAAATTATGTTCGGTGGATTTTAGACCATATTAAATAAACTCAGATTTCTAGGTAAAACTCATTATAATTATGATCATATTTATAAAATCTCAAGAAGTAATTTGCCTAAACAGTGAAGATCACTTGTTACAATCTTGAGAGTATCCAATGACCTAGCAATCTTTGGAGGAGCTGATTAGTCTCTTGAAAGTTCATGAGAATATGAGATAGAACTTTAATATGAAGGCTCTAGGAAAGGAAAATCTTTGGCTCTAAGGCTTCACTTGGTTGTTGAGAAAATGGGAGAAAAAAAAATAAAAAGAAAAGAAAATACGATTAACAAAATATTTTCTTCTGTTTGTTTGGAAAGAAAATAGAAGGAAAAATTATTTTTTAGTTACAAAAATTTAAATTTTTCCTTCCTCTCATTTTTTTTCCAATTCAAATTTTAAAATTTTCCTTCCTTCCATGTTTTCCTTCCATCAACCAAACATAGGGTAAGCATTTAGAAGCCAAAGAGAACTTCATCATCCATAACCATCATGGTCGAGGAATAGTTGATGAATAGTCTGAATGATAGAAGTCTATAGAAAATGAGATCCCCTTCATCTCAAGGAAAATCCACTCCATGGAAAGAAAAAAGGTGGTTATCATTAAGGAAGCTAAAGACAAAACCCCATTGGTAAATATTTATAGAATAAAAATTTTCAATTTTGTTCGTTATCTTTTGTTTAGATGAACAAAATAAAACAATCCCAAAGTGTTGATCAAGTTAACCAAGAGTGTGTTACATCTAATAATAGGTCACATGTTTGAACCTCCATGTATTTTCTTGATATGAGATAAATATAAGTAGTTATCTAAATATTCTTTCAACCTAAAGGTTTTTCTTGCCCTGAACTCATTTCCTCCCCCCTAAATTTTCTCTAAAAAAGCATTTTCTGTTTTATTTTCTATATCTGACATTTTGACATCTCTGCACTATCTTTATATGTATGTCTTTTATTTACATCATTTCCACAACACTTTTAACACATTTAGATTTATAATGAGATTATTAGTTAACATATGTTTCTTAATTTTTATTTAACGAATTTCATTAGGTAACTATGTTATATTATATATTCAAATCATCATATTAAAAGGAATTAAATTAAATCTAATAAATTGGAATTTTTTTTCACTACTTATACATTTTCTATTAATTGTAATAGGTGTTGAGTTTGTTCCTATTCAAGAATTTCTCTGTTTTATATACATACTCTTTTTGGTCATTTTACAATATCATAGCCGCTTTTGACACATAGCACACCAAAGCCATGTGCCCCGACACGTTGAGGCAGATAAGTGTAGATAGAGAAAGATGCCTCTTCCTCCCACTGTGCTGTTAACTATATATATATATATATATATATATATATATAATACCATCCAACAGAAAAATGGAGGAACTATCAATTCAAGTTCAGGCTCTTTACAAGATGCAAGCTTGAACCATATCAGCAAAGAAGAAACCTTCCACACATAACTTGTAACTCGGTGTATCATATAGTTTGAAGGATTGCAACACTGTAGAAGAAATTAGATATATACACCTTTCTACTCTCTTCTTTTAATAGCATCTCAAGCTAGAGAGGTATGTTTCTTCATATTCCCTCCTTTTTCTTTATCATCATCGACCATCGATGTTTTTTTTTTTTTTTTTTTTAAATAGTGATTTGAATGCTTGTTAAAATCAGTTTATTTATGAGCCAGAGAACTGACTATTGGCAAAGTAGCCAATTGGTTTGTAATACAATAATGGGATGCATTTTGAAAATGGCAACAACTTAACTTTGGTGAGAATGGAGAAAATGTAATGTAACTAGACATACTTTTTTGAATTTTTACTTTTTGAGAGGAGTAGAATAATAGCGTAGAATAGATCATGCATCCTTAAGCATTGTGCAGCAATAAAATTAATTATTTTTAATTAAGTTTTAATTTTTTAATTTACTTTCTTTTTTATTAAATATTTTTTAAAAAATATCTTGTTTGTTATTATTTTCTTAAACTAAACATATCCTAAAAGAAAAAAGAGAAAATGGTGAATATCATAATTGATCCTAACATAATTTCTGAACAATGTTTAGGTATTATTGCGTAACTAATTAGTGAACGAGGTTTCCTTTATAACTCAATAATATAGTTAGCGGCATTAGTCGCAGGTGATAAAATTCTTCACGGTTTGTTCTCTTTTCTCTTTTTTGTAAGGTAAATTATTTCCACACTTTTTATCGTAGCTGTTAAACAAGGAAGGATAAGTTAGGCAAAAGAATATGTTTGTTTAACGAGTTACTATATACACCGGAAAAAAATGTATATAAGCTGTTAAATATGGAAGGGCACTTTGATAGATTACAAGAATAGTTTTCTTATCTGAAATATTTATGTGTTTTTTAAACTTTAGAATTATTAAGATATCTATATCCATCCATAAAAGCAAACTTTAAAATTTATAATAAAGGTGCTTCTAACTTTATATTTAAGGTAATATAAACTAAATAAATAATGAGGAACTAACGGGTTACTTATTAGGCAAATGAATTTACTCATTTGTAGCTCGTAATAACTCGCGCTTAAAATATACTATAATTTATATATTAGGCAAATGAATTTTATGATTAACATTATTAAAATTCGACATAATAATGGATGAACTAATTAATCCGTTTTGACTGTTTTAGTAAATTAATATTTTTTTAAACTTGACTACCAGTAAAAACTTCAGAATTTTTTTTACATATATGAGGTTTTATATTTCAATTTTTTTTATCACTATTGAAAAAAAAACACTAATTAGAGAATATAAAATGTTGCCAATTAGATGATATTGGTTTTTCTTTTGGCAGAGAGAATATTGGTTAAGGAATCTAACAATTTCTTTTACTAAAAATTATAAAAATATATTGAAAGTTATAAAATATATAGTCTCCTCTTACGAGCTAAATCCATTCTCGGACTATCGATTGAGCTACATATTTCAATGTGAGAACTATAAAGAAACTAAGGTAAGAATGCCAAAATAAAAAATTTCAGTAAATAAATTATATTTTATTTTATAACTGTTACGGATGCGACCCCTTATCCTCCCCATTAATGAACCCGAGCAATCAGGGATTCCCCTTTATGACGCAGGAGCAGTTACCGGCCGATAATCCTTGATCCTCGCTACAGGCATAAGGGGAGAGGACCCGTCGGCTACCATCACGGAGACAGAACGCCTCATCTCCGGTCCAGACGAAAGGTTATAAGGCAAAGAGA
>PYAF01005294.1:151501-179366 GCA_007407185.1 Glycine tomentella | reverse complement strand
AGACTGAGAGAGTTGTTGAGAGAGTTGTTGAAAGCTGCAGTGGAGAATCCGAACCTGAGGAGTGGAGAATCCGAACCTCAGAGAAACTGAAAACAAGCTGCCGAACCTGCGAAGCAACGGGAACCTGGGGACCAAAGATCCAAAGCACCAGAAGTTGACACGTAACCAGGAAAATGTAGTTTTTATACTGTATAGATTCTTATAAAATGTCAAATTACCATATGTTAAAAGAGATAAGTACAAGGACGAGCTCTGACACAACAGTAAAGTTGTATCTTGGTTACTTGTTGGTTATGAGTTTAAATATGAAAACAGTCTCTTTGCATATACAAGATAATGTTATATACAATATATCTTCCCTTACCATAACATGGAACCTTCGAACAATGGAGTACGTAGTTTCAAAAGAGAGGAGTCCAAGAGTTATTTTTAATGAGCATAAAAATTAGTGTAAAAAAAAAAATCAAAAAATATTACTTGGGTTCTAAAAGAAATATACTAGGCTTTAGGAGATTAATGATTGCCAAACAACTCTAAGTCTACCAAGTATAATATGCCAAAATTGGGATTAAAAAGTGGAAGCTTTTTTCTGTTATCTTAGACAAACAAGTGAAAAATAGTATAATATTTAAACAAAATGTTAAAACATGATATAAGAGATCCACTTTAATACTTTTTGGACTAGATTATATATTTGATCCCTTAATTATAATTTAAAGTTTAATTAAGTTATTCAATTATTAAAATATTAAATCAAATCATTTACTTATTTAAAATGTAACAATTTATCCTTTTGATCAGATTCATCAATTTAAGTGATGAAAATCGACAACTGATTTAAAAGTGTGAGTTTGCATCAACAAACACTTACACACCAAGAACACCCCAAAATCATTTTTTTAAAATACCTTCAAATTTCTGAAGGAAAAAAAATGTTCTTGGATGGGTTTTGTTCGAAATTAAACTATCTACAAAAACCCTCAACCAATTTCGTGATCAAAATATAAATGGAGGAAAAAAAAAGATCTAAATCTGATTCGTGTTGCTTGTTTGTGTTGATTGTGGATCTGGATTCACGGAGGTTGGTGGTGTTCACGAATGTTGGAGGGTGCAAAAGTCATTCCCCAACACTCTTCTTTCTTTCTCCACTATTATACCACTAATTCTTCCCTCAAAACATAGTGTTCGCTTAGAGTACCAGTCATATGTTGAGAAGCTCCACTACCAACTAACCAATAAATAGAATGAGCTACATTACGAAAAAGCTTATCATTGGATGACTATGATTGCACCAAAGCTAGCAAGCGATCCAAGCGTTCAACCACATTAGAAGAAAGACCAGCTTGAATATTACGTGTTGAGTCAGGAACGGGAGTAATGTTAACATCAACATTGGCCATTCCCTTCACGTCTTTAGGGCGATTGTTGTCACGTTCCTTTCCTTTATACCACTCAGGATACCTATGTAACTCCTAACAATGAGAAACATCATGATTTGTTTTACCACAATGAAAACAAGGTTGCTTATTCCCACAGTTAATAGACTGAAATTTTGTGTGAACCACAAAGCCCATGACATTGGTATGATCAATTGCTCCTCGCTTTATCGTTTTATGAGTTTCTTCCTGGATTACTATGGCATGAAGCTTATTGAGACTAGGAAAATCATTACCATTGCTATTAAGGATCTGGGATAAAAGTGTCTCAAATGTGGCATCATCAAGCCCCATTAGAAATTGGTACACACAATCCCTATCACGTTCAGCTGCTACCTCTTTGGCATACTTACAAGAATCACCACAAGTACACATGTTATAACTGCGGCTAGCATCTAGCTCATCCCAGATGGCTCGAAGCTTGGTGTAATAAGCACTCACAGTCATGCTTTGTTGTTTAATAGTAGTGAAAGTCGCCTTCAACTGGTATTGACAAGGAATATTAGCTATAGGGAAATGATCTTTCAAGTCGTCCTACAAGTCCTTGACATTCTCAAAACACTGGATTGAGGGTTGCAGCTGAGGATCTATAGTATTATGAATCCAACCATTTAGCATAGAATGACACACATCCCATGCATGAAGCTCTTCAAACATGTCTGGGTTAGGTTTTTGAATAACACCAGTAATGAAGTCAAGTTTGTTCTTAGTTCACAGTGCATTCTTCAGAAGTTTTGCCCAATATTTGTAATTAACCACATCACGTAAGGTGACATTAGTTAACATCATGCCAAGATTATCTAACAGTGCAAGAAAGAAAGGAGATCTCTGGTGAGACCTACAAAGCGCCACTTGAATTAGTGGCAACCATACTATATCAGAGTAAATGCGGAAGATATAAAATCGAACTCTTCTGATACCATATTAGAAATTGTATTTGCGATAACTTTTTTGTTGGTATTGATCAAGGTTGTGCCATTAAATAGGTAAGTGGTGACAAACGGTTACACAATTTGAAAATACAATATAAACAACCTATCTATTAATTTGAAATAAAGCTACAAATAATCAACAGAAGATAACAACCCCAACCTAGCTATAAGTTCGAAATAAAGCTACAAATAACCAAAACTTTTTCTTACAAATTCACATGCTATTCAACCTGACACTACAATTTGCTAACCCTTTATATTCAAGTCTTTATTCTTAAAGCAATATTGCTCTAAAATTATCATTTCTCTCTTTGCAATAGTGGTCCAATGACCAAACAAATGCACCAATGGTATGCTTCCTACAATGAACTATGCAAGATTTAACACACAAAAAATTGAGTTCAAAACTTATAAATTAAGGTCAATAATGAAGTCTATACGAAAACAACTGATAGATAAAACATACAAAGAATCCTGGCAAAGAAGTATTCAATTTATGTTTATTGAGGTAACAAGGCATGAAGCAAATTTACAAGAGGAGCAGAAGATAAACTGCATGCTGCATGCCACCATCTATAATAACAATTCACAATGTTACACGTTGAAATTGAATGTTTTGGGCAAAAATCCTTGTAGTATAGAACATAAAACCACAGTGATTATAGTTCAGAACAATTAGGACATGAAAAGTAACCTTTGGCTTGACATTTTACACATGCTATCTGCTTCACCTTTGATTCACTATTACCAATTGTTTCAAACAAATCTTCTACGAGTTTAATACCAAGGATTCCCCCTTCTCTGATTGACCCGGTTCCTTTGCATGTCGAGCAAGCCAATCGCCTAAGATTGCCACATCGCTTGCACATCCCTAATGAACTGCAAGTAAGAGGTTGCAGCATCTGTCAAAAAGAGAGGGTGGCAAAAGCAAAAAAAACTAATGTCTCACTACAGACTACGGAGCTTGTTTGCAATATTTTCTCATCATAGTTCTACAGAATCTACTGTGCTGTATTTATCTTAATACCATAAATTCTTTATTCTTCAACTACAACCATTTTGCAGTCACCGTAAAAATCCAGCCACCACAATTCACTTCATCACGAGTGCATTATAATTCAAGGTCTGTGAAAGGTTCAATATCACCATGGCATAGAATCAAATACTGAAGTAGTTTACCAATATTGATAAACTGCTGGGTATAATATATACAAGCAGCAAGACTGAAAATATCATGCCCCAAATGAATATTCACATGATTTAATAATACCAAGTAAATGTTATAAAGGGGACTTAAAGGAGACAGGAGAATCCAAGATGCTAAAGTTGCCGAATCCAAGAAAAAAGTACAGAATTTGAAGTACATCCAACCAACTTGATCCAGACATGAGAAACAAACAAACACCAATATCTTGATGATGAGATAAAATGATGTACAGAAGATATTATAAAGTGCCTAGATATATCCTCTCGAGTCCTAACCATATGGAAGACATAACTAGTCAACCATGACAATTACGATCATACTTTTCACAATTTTGCAAAAATTTCAATTTACATGTATACAAGTGCTACTCCATAACCTTGCTAGCATATTCAAAAGTAACATTAGCTAGCAAGCATTTGAAACAACACAATGACATTCAAAAGTTACTCTTCATAAAATTACACTATTGATATCAATCCGTAAAACCATAAATTCTCTTCTTATGCAGGTAGATCCACAGGGTAGTTGGAAAATCTGACTAGTGACTGACCAGTAATATTTGGATCCAAGGACAGAGGTTTAACATTGTTGGACGGATGATGTGGTTATATTTGGCCCATTCAGCATTTTTCATTAGAAATTTGTCATTTTGCATCTTTGCTTTTGAGATGTAATGGAATGGAATGAGAAACTTCACTATTTCACTAACTTGTGATAAGAAAGAAGATCGCTAAAAGTAAATTGACCATTCTAACACTGAGAAACCACATGATATTTCTCTGGGATAAATAAGATTGACCCCAAAAGATTAAAGAACCTGGAAATATACACTAGCTATTACATCTGATTTCAGAGTGTGGCCTTGGAGATTGGTTTTAAATGAGAAATGTGTCTCAAAATGACCAATTACTAGAAAATATATTCATTGTAGAAGTACTAACAATTTGCAGAGGTAGATTATTTGGCAGTTGACATTCATGAATCAAATTCTACCCTCTAAGGGTAGGTCTAGGGCCTAATACACTGAATAAAACCTTCAGAAATGGGAAAGCAAGCATATAAGCAGGTTTTGGACCCATGTTTTCCTTCATGCTTTGATAATATGGAAAAGAAAAAAAATATGAAATAAGTCATAAAAAGCATGCAACATGAAACAAGTTCGAATAGGCATGCTTGATTAGCTTATGCACCAGACCAAAGATTAAAATAGACATAAGTACATAACAGTTGATAAGCAAATTAAGTTAAAACATGGTGCAGATTCTTTAGTAACTAGTTAGACATAAGAATGGCCATAATTCATAAATATTGCAAAAATAAATAAATAAATGTTGGTGTGAGATAGATATTAAAAAAATGATGAGCTTATAACACAGCTTTGATTGCATTTGGGTAACATTTGAGACAAAGTTAAAACATGGGTTAGTGAATATTATGCCAAAGAAACACATACCACCCAACAAAGTCTCATGGGGTTTCATGGTCACAGGACTTAAAAGAAATGAATGAAGGCAAAAAATAATAAATAAAAAGAAAAAGGGAAGAGAGAAGAGAGAACCTGCGCTGAGAAGAAGAGAAGAAAGCATCGACTTTGGTGGCAGCAACAGTGGCACAGAGGAGCACAGCACCCACTCCCAAACCAGCTACTTCACTTGCTGTGATGTTATCCATTCTCTTCCTTCTTCTATCTACTCTGTTCTGTCTCATGTTTCTTTAATAGTCACCCAATTACTACCATTATATAAATTTTATATGTGTGAGCAATATAAACAAACGGCCTATTAGCTCAGTTGGTTAGAGCGTCGTGCTAATAACGCGAAGGTCGCAGGTTCGAGACCTGCATGGGCCAAAATTTAGACATTTTATTTTTATTGATCGAAGGCCATTTTCTATTTTAATTGCAAGTGAAAAATTAGTTTTGCGGGGGCGTTATATTCTGGCCCATTAGTTGTGTTGGTTTGTATGGTTCTTGCTATTTGCAGTCCTGCTCATTACTAAACACTCTTACTCTTTTTTTCTTTTTTTTTTTTTTATAAATAAAATAAAATATAAATTTTTTAAAATAACCTTTTCTTTTTCAAAGGTCACTGCTCGCATAACTCGTGGAGTAGCATTACTTCATCTAGTAGACAAACTACTGTAATGTAATATATCTAGTAAAATTTACTGAACTAAATGATTCTACATTCGAGGTATTTAATTTTGAACTAATACATTGACTAATTCATAAGATTTTAAAAATATTAACTAAGATAATGTCAGAAAAAATATTAACTAAAATACTTTATTTAAACCATTACTTATACTTTATTTAAATAAAATATTTTATAGGTCATTGTTTATATCTAAAAATTAACAAAGCTCAATGTTGGTTTAATGTTAAAATTAGTCATGAAAAATAACGAAATAAAAATATAATTAAAAGTGTCACACTAACTCAATATAAACAAATATGTATAGATCTTTTTTTAGTTATTATAAAACCTAATAAATGTCTAATTACATGATTGTATTTTATCATATGCGCCTGTACGTTCTTTTTTTTTTAATTTTTTAATTTTAAATTTGCACAGGTAAATGCTTAGATTTTTTTTTTGGGTGAATAGGTACATGCTTAGATACTATTATATTAATCAAATTTGCATCGATAATTACAAGTGTTAACTTTTATATCAATCGGACCAAAATTATATTGATTAGTTTAATTTGGAAACTTGCCGAACAATTTTTTGCTAAAAAATATGCCTGAATTTTTTTTGAATTTTACACAGACAATATATGGTGATGTTAAGCTATAATAAGTGAACGCAACAACATTCTAAACATAAAACAACCAAAATTTGATCTTTAGATCTTTTAATATTTAATATTAATTTTTATAGTAAAATAGATTACACATATTATATTATCTATAAAATCTAACATGTAACTTTTTTCTATAAAAGAAAAAAAAAATCTCTTAATTTTTATTTTTGATCTCACTCTTTGTTCGATCCACACTGAGTGAGGAATAAAACAAAAGACAAAGAAAAAACCGGCATGCTACCAAAATTTTCACGAACAAACAAACATATGCCGGCAACCACGTACGCCGTTAATGACAAACTTGTGGATAGATGAAAATTATGAAATGCTATTATATTATCGAAATATTAGAGTTCGATAGGACAACTAGGTCTAACAAATATGACAGAGAGCGAAGTTAGGGCAATTCAATATAATTGAGATAGTAATAGGCACATTATAACTATTGTATATGGTTATGACCTGCATGTGTCCATATTACTCAAATATTTTATGGTAATTTTTATGCTTATTTTATGGTAACTTAACATTCTCATTTCAAGAACCTTTAACTAGAGTGTGATGTTGTATAACATTTCTGAGGATACAATCGCTATTGCCATTGAACACTAAGACGAATATATACCATGTAAAAAAACTATATATGCAAATAAACAGTTATTAGGATTGAATACAATTTTTTTTTAAAAAAGAGTAAAATTTGTTTAAGTTAATCAATTTTTTGGTCAAAATTGATTTTTGCATTAAGTTATGACTATGCTTTATGGTTTGTCCCTATTTTTTTTTAAAACAAAATGACGATTTTGGTGCTCATATTTTAATAATTAGAAAATTTTGTCCCTCACTCGCTAGAAAAAATACTTAACAATAATATTTAATTTAACAATTTATATGAAATTTATAAAAATTTGTCAATTGAAATTTCAGTGATGCAAATATTGATAATGAAAATTACCGTTAGTAATGAAGATTTTGTCACTAATGCCTTAATTTATCCTAGTTAGTAATTCTTTACTAATTATATAAAAAAAATAAGAGATTAAAAAAATTGTTTTTAAAGTATAAAGACTAAAGTCAATTTTAAACAAACATTAAAAAATCTAAAACATATTTTATCATAAAAAATATTAAGGTTTCTTAATTAATTTTATTGATGTGGAAACAAATCACACTACTTATAATTTCTTTTAAGAAAACACTACTTATAATTTTATTGATTAATTAAAACGTACACTGAAAACCTCTAAAGAAAATTTATTGGCTAGTTTAGGACCACCAAGTATATATTTAAGGTCCCACTTAATTTGTGTATGACATGTATTTATATTTTTTTAACTATTAATAACACATAATTACATACGGAGTATTATATAATAATCAATTAGGAATTATGTAATCCAAGACCGTCTAATATTTTTTTCAGAAAGAAGCACCACATTTTTTTGGTAAATGAAGAAAAAAAAAAAGAGAAGAAGAAAAATATCAGATGCCACATATATCACCTAAATAGGAAGAGTTGTCAAAAGTCTCTTAAAAGTAAACATTAAACAAGAACTAAAGGAGGTAACTTTTCATTTTGGTAATGATCGATGCAAAATTAGGTGAAATAAATTTAGGCACCTGTCTGATTAAAATTACTTTAATTTGGGGCGGCTATCTTTGGAAAATTAGGTTTGATTTGGTTTATAATTTCTTTTAAAAAATAATTATAATAATATTACATTATTTTCATAATATTTTACTATTTTAAATATTATATAAATTTATTTTAACTAATTTTAATATGTAACCAAAAAATCCCTTCATTAAACTCTCTTTCACATCAGCTAACAGCATTCAAAAGCATTCCACGTTCATGCATTATTATGAATGAGTTGCTTAACATAATAAGCTAATTGTTAAATTTCAATGCAACCATATAGCACCGAGTCATCACGTGATATTGCTCTGTTAGTCTTACTTTAGTTTCCCCCTAATCTAGTCAATGCAACAACCAATTAACTTAATAAATATGAATTGGATCACAACTTAATATTTCGATAATATAATAGCATTTCATAATCCAAAACCTTAAGTGAATTAGATACCACACATTAACCCAAAATCTTAATGTTTAGATTTATGGTTCTTCTACTCACTTATATGGTGATCAATTTTTCTATTTGTATCCGATATGAGACTTTACCTCACAGAGAGATTTACACGAGTAATCATATAAATGAACTAGACACCACACTTTAACCCAAAACCTTAAAACTCAAGTTTATGGGTCTTCTCGTCACTTATATGGTGATTAATTTTTTTATTTCTATCCGATGTGGGACTTTACCTCATACTTGTGCTCCAACAGATGATGCATGATAATTGCAAAACAAATAATTAAGATATGTAAATTTAGATAATTATCTTATCTTTTCTTTTATTTAGAACTTTGTGTCTTTTTGTTGTTAAAATTTTGAATGTGTAGTTTTTGTCTTTAGTTTATCATTTTGATAGGTTACATATACTTATGGATAGATTTTTTTTTTGTACAAATTTGAAGTGGATTGAATGGCAACTTGATCAATGTTTGTGAAAGTTTTAAATGGAAAATTGTAACTCAAGTGTGCTCAAGCTAGAAAATGAGAGCCTAAATTGAAGTTTCTTTGTGGAGAAGATGCATCAAAACTGTAGATGCGAAATTAGCTTAAGCTTAACAGTTTTTTACTTAAGCTGAAGGCAAAAGTGTATAATTGTAAAATTGTAGAATCTATTTAAGCTTGAAATTTTTGACTTAAGCATATCTTCACTAAAGTTCAAAATTTTAGAGTTGTATAAATAGAATTCGAGCCCATTTTGGGGGAGACGTTTTGTGCTTGTAAAAATAATTTCTTTGTCCAAGTTTGTGCTATCCAAGTTTTTTCCTTTCATTTTCTTCCTTCCATCTTGCTTTTGGACACTACTCATGAAAATGGACAATTAAATCCTCTGTTGGTGGGGTTAGATTGTAACCAAACTTTATACTCTCATGTATTTCTTTTGTAATATTGTATATATCCATCTTATTCTTCTATGTTAGCTTTTTGCTTCTATATTTTATGCTTGTTATGGATTGGCCAATCGAAGCTTATTTTTAGATAGGATTGTGATTGGAAAATGCTTTCTCTATCTTGAACTGTAATAAAATGTTCATTAAACTTTAGAGCTAGGAATAGGATGAGCAATAATAATTATCTTTAGGTCATTGAGCTTAAATCAAGTTTTTTTATTTAATGTGTAAGAGATTGACATTTAATGGAGGAACTTAAGTCTTTTCACTTAAGGAATTAGGGATTAGAATACTATTTTTAAACTATGACCGATATTAACATTGAATTGCAAGTTAGGTATCTTATCTTAGTATAAAGAGAGATTGGTTTGACGAAATCTAACCTTGACAACCTTTGTCATTTAAAGTTCATATCATTTTATTGTGTATTTATCAAATATCCCAAAAATATTGTAACTTATAGTTTTGTTTAATTTATCTTTATTATTGAATACCATGTTCAAATCATCATTATTCATTTGTCGGTTTAGATAGTAAAAACTTGTGATATTTACTAAGTATTTGTGCAAGTTCTTGTGGAAATAATAACTCTTATTTATCAAATACTACTTGATGACTTGATGCACTTGTCAAAGAGTTTACAATACCCATACATGATATGTAGTGGTGGAAGTTACAATATTTAATGTTTTTATCTTTAAAATATCTTTTATTTAATTGAGATTCTAATTTCAATGATTCTTTCTATAAGTTGAAAAAATTATTTTTAATTAATTATCTTAATTAATGTTTCATGTTTTTTTTTTCTTATATTTGAGATAAGAGAGAGTATGTTTTATATTCTATGGCTAGATACAGTACTTGCTTTTTGGGATAGGTTAATGGTTAGAAAATATTTATATGTTACACACTTATGTAGATGGTTTTGGACATCCCTTTTGTGCACCCATACATATATAATACATTTTATTTTGTTGATTAAAAAAAACTTAATAAATATGAATATGTTCATTGAGCAGTAGTATGGTGAATTTTGCAAAACAACATTAGGTCTAATTCAGCATCATTTTCTTCCAGATTGATGGGCTCAAAATCCATTAAAAAGAATAAGATACGTTGTACTGTCAGCTCTGCATAAAACTAATGTTCATAAATCATAATAAACAACGAAATAGTCTCTTTCGTTGAAAACCTGCCCCGATCAAATTAAAATTGATTATGATATTAACTTTAACATTGTTTTCTCGGGTGTTAATCACTAAGCTAGCTCATTTAAGAATTAAGAATATGCAAATATAAAATGATAGCTTCTTCATTAAATATGAACAAATAGGTCAACTAAGTTGATTTTCCAAGAATAATCATTTAATGTTTGCAACTCAATTTGATCATGACTTGATTTTGATTTAGCTTGCAGAAAAGTCCATTTTTTTCCTGCTCTACTCTCACTCTAAATCCTCTTATTGCAGTCTCATGTAAAGAGCCCCACATTTTTTTTAAAATCTTTTAAAAGAAAATTATGCAGTTGAAAACAATTTTAAATTAAAAAAAAAAAACAGACTGAAACTATAAACTAAAAGTTAAAAACTGATTTTAATTTTTAAAAAACTTGTAACTAAGTCACGCATACACGAGGACCTAAAGTTTTAGCTTAAGTTTTAGTGAATAAAAAAACAAGCATGAAATAGTTTGATCTCCTTAACCAAATTCAGCCGGTTTATAAAATAGTTCTTGGATGCCAGTTGAGAGTCTATCTCAAACTAATAAAATAAAATGTGATTAATAATTGGAAGTTCCTTGCAAAATATAATTCTATTAATTATGTTACCATCATATGGCAACACATACACATCACTCTAGTTTGCAACTAATTAAAGGAAATTGACAGGAAACAAAAACAAAATAGAATTGCATGGATCACATCGCTGTATCCCACATATGCAAGTTAACGTAGAATAAGAAGAGAACTCGTCATTTTTTTGTCCAAAAGAACAATTCAAACTCTAGGGACTTGACAAGGCATATGGAGACCTTGGATCAGATGCTTGTGTCTAGTTGGTACAATGTTCATTCCTCGGTGCCCCCATCCTTTGTGCAATTACCAGAAAACAGGCCTGGCAGGGTGGTTAGTTCTTTGCATAAGGCAATACCCGTGATTGATTTTGGAGGACATGATCTTGGTGATACCACAAAACAAGTTTTGGAAGCCTCCGAGGAATATGGCTTTTTCCAGGTTTCAAACTCATGATAACTTTTTTCTCTACTGTCTTTAATTATGTGTACTTTCCTTCTCTTGATGTGTCCTACTCAACTATATATCACCTATAGATTTTATCTACAATTATAGACATATGATAGTCTAAGACCATACAATAATTTCTCTTTTCGAATTAGGAAAAATAGAGAAAGACATAAGATTTAGATGAACTCTGATCATTTATCATGAAAATCACACCTAAATCTTGTGTCTTTCTTTCTTCGTTGCAATTGTAAGAGCATAGGAGGGAATAAGTCTTTTTTCTCTTCTACACCATATATTTTCATCTCCCATGCATGTGTATATTTAAGTTTCTTCTCTAGAATAAGTAGTAGAAAATTGACATAGTCCAAAAAATTAATTGTGAAATATATAGGTTATCAACCATGGAGTTTCCAAGGATTTAATGGACGAAACAATTAACATTTTTAAAGAATTCCATGCCATGGCTCCCAAAGAGAAGGTAAATGAATGCTCCAAGGACCCAAATGGAAGCTGCAAGCTTTATACAAGTAGTGAGAATTACAAGAAAGATGCGATTCATTATTGGAAGGACTCACTAACACATCCTTGTCCTCCTTCTGGGGAATACATGGAGTATTGGCCACAGAAACCATCCAAATACCGGTAAAGTTTATTTCCATATTTGGTTTGAATCTTTTTTTTTTTTCTCTATTCGATCTTATTATTATTTTAACCCTTAATTATATTTTTATCTCTAATAAATATTAAAATTTTATGTTTATTTTTTAATTAATTTTTGTGTTGCATTAAGTCCCAAATAAAACAATAATTTTATTTTTGGTTCTTGAAATTTATTTTGTCTCTAATAAATTAATAAATTTGGATCCTAATTTATTAGAGAGTAAATACAAAATTCAAGGGACTAAAATAAAATATCAAAAACAAAAAATAAAAATATTATATTATCATGGACTTAACGCAAAACAAAAAAAATATTAGATAACAAACACAAAATTCAAATATTTATTAAAAATAAAAATATATTTAACCTTTATTTTAAATTATGATATTCTTTTTCATCGTAACTAATTTTTAACATGAATTTAATTAGGATGTATTAATATATTTGTTATATGATCATCTAATTATAAAAATTTCACAAAAAAAATTAATTATAAATTGCTCAGTATGATAAGATTATTGATTTTTTAATAATTACTTTAATTAAAAGTCATACTTTGAACAATATTTAATTATTCTATAAGTATGTGAAAAATAAACTATTGTAATATTACGTAGACTTGATTAGGGGTCAACTTCATGTAGGCATTTCTGATGGATCAATATCATTTGGCATTTTAATTTGAATAAATTCGTAATTTTATACTGTCTATGACATTAATTAATTTGAATTAAATATACATTTTTCCAATGAAAATGATTTAATTCGTTTCGGTTATTCGGTTACTTTTAGAACTAAATAAGAAGTGATTATGTCATTACCAATCTTGTTTGAGTGTATGACATTAAAAACGACCAATAATAAATTGATGTGACCAAGAATGCCCAGCTCAAACTGATTTTTTTATATTAATAATGAGCTATTTTCTTTGTTTTCTTAAATAAGTCGCCGGCGGCTATCACCTATATTATCATTTTTTTTTTTGAAAGAACCTATATTATCATATATCGTCACAAATAATGAAATCTTGAACTCCATGTTTAATTAGGTAACTAACACAAACTTTCATACCGGAACTTTTCAGGGATGTTGTTGGAAAATACACGAGAGAATTGAAGAAACTAGCCCTTAAAATTTTGGAGCTGCTTTGTGAAGGGTTAGGGCTAAACCTAGGATATTTCTGTGGTGGACTAAGTGAAAATCCATCAGTGTTGGTTCATCACTACCCTCCTTGCCCTGACCCAAGTTTAACACTAGGCTTAGCTAAGCACAGGGACCCTACCATTATCACCATTTTGCTTCAAGATAAGGAGATTCAAGGACTTCAAGTTCTCAAGGATGGAGAATGGGTTGGAGTTGAGCCTATTCCCTATGCTTTTGTGGTTAACATTGGTCTACTCTTGCAGGTTATTTTTTATTCTCCCACTTTGCTTTAGTCTCATTTAACAAGAGAAATGATTTCATGTCCCCCTACTATCACACATGTTCATATAGTCTCGGTTAATTTTTATGTGATATGTAATCAATTTTTTAATTTATGATGAAAAATTAATAAAACTTAATTATATATCATGTAGAGGTCATAATATGATAATCCCAAATCATGTAATACTTTTTTCATTTAACAAATAATAACATAGGTTTCATCCTAATATTTTTTAAAAAAATTACGATGATAGCATAATATATTTTCCAATATATACACACAAATACATGTAATAATGCTTTAGCTAGCATCAAGTCTTCATACATACCCAAACCAGTGGCCGAACACAACCAAGTTTGAGGGGGTGTACATTTAGTTTTAGTTTCTTGTCCTTCAATTTTTCCGTTGTCAAATTTTGCTCTTTACTAGCTATTTGTTTTCTTACGTTTTGTTATCTTTTCAATTCATTAGATATTGTTATGCTACAACTAGACACATTTGATTTCATTTGACGTTTATTTTCATATAATAATAATAAATTTTTAAATAAATTACTCTCACTATATCTAAATTCTAGATCCGTCATTGATCTAAACCCTCCATCACTAGGTCAACCATAATAGATTGTTTAAGGATTTATTTAATAGTATGACAAATATTACCAAAAATAACACTTTATGAATGGACCACGCTTGTGTTTTTTCTACAATATATATGACACTATGTATGTAAAATAAGTCGTATATATGAGATAAGTTTTTCCTAATTTATAAATTAGAAAATTATAGTAGTATTAATACAAGGTGTATATATGAATCAAGATCTGCGTATCAGCCTATTATATCTACGGACCTTGTACATAATAAGCCTTTTTTCAAGGATCAGATTTAAATGGGCCGAATCAGTTCGTATACCTACCCCCTAAATATTACATTATTACTCGTAATTTTTAAAAAAAAAAAAATCATAATGTAATGCATTATGCAAAAGTAATTTAATCATGTTGTGATCCACGCAAATCGTGTAGCTTTTAACAAATAATATAATAAAATGATGATTTACTAGTAGTTTATCTAAATATTTGATAGTAGGTAAACAAAACACGACTTACATTATATATATATGTCTTTGTCAAGTCAATGCTATTATTGCCTCGTCATGAGAAACTATGAAAGATTAATTTAATTAATAGTCAATTTCTCTTAAGCTTAATTCGAAGTAAAGTTTGATAATTTGTTCTCTGAATCTTACAGATCATAACTAATGGAAGGCTTGTTGGTGCTCAACACCGAGCTGTGACGAATTCGAGCAGTGCACGCACAAGTGTTGCCTATTTCGTCTATCCATCATTTGAAAGCATCATAGAACCTGCACAAGCTTTGATCAATGAAAGCACTCCAGCAATATACAAATCCATGACATTCAGAGAGTTTCGTAGAAATTTCTTTCAAAAGGGTCCCAAGATTGAAGAAGAACTGCAATAGCTGAAATAGTGCGTCCACATATGATGTGTTCACTGTTCAATGAAGCAAGTTGTCGATTATGACATTGAAAAGTTTCCCAGACAAAAGATTAAAGAATTCAATTAATGGTGTATAAGTAGTTTTATTTTTATATAATCCCTCTTATGTGTACGTTCTTTGTTTCACAATTAATGTCTTATACTTAAATATGTATCTTTTAAAATGATTATTACATAAGTAAACAATCTTACTATATGGAATCCATTAGGGTTGACCTAGTGGGTACTGGGTAGGTGAGTTTGCATAGAGCAGTGGTGAAGAGTTTAGATAGTTTCCATGATATCATAGGTTCAAATCTCATTGTATTGTTATTGTACACACAAAAAATTCTTACTAAATATGATAATCTATGATTTGATGAAGGTGTAAAAAAAACCTTACATACTCTAACTCTATCAAGAATTTTGGTTTAATGTTTTCTTTGATTCTATCTTGCTTTTTTCATAGATGGTAGAAACTCATTTTTAAAATCCATATGAAAGACAAACTTATGTCCTCCGGACTCAAATATAAAAAAAAAAAAATGCCTAAGTTTTCAACTAATTCAACATTGGAGGTAAGTTATTACTATTTTTAATAAATTACATTTCCTCTCCAGGGTTAATATGAGTCTCCCTAAATGATCAATGTGTGACTATGTTAAGGGATGCACTTGGATTAATCACTCAAAGGGAAATCTTTCGTAAGTAAAGAATCGGCATGACATAATATGATAATTAGATATGCACACTGATATTTGTAACTTCAGAATGATGTGTTACTTGTTGAATTGTATTAGTATATAATCATAGGAAAAATGAAGGATTTCTATATCTCTTTTAACATAATGATCTTATATTGTTTCAATCATATGATATTTCTTTTAAAATGAGTTCACCCTTGTACTTTTGATCTATTGAAATGAGATAACACTATCTTTGATACGGGAACAAATTTTGATGTAGCTTTTTAGGAGCATGTAACTTATAGTTGATGTGGACTCACTGGTAGACTTCGGAGCGAGATCCAACCCTTGGTACCAACTTAGAGTTTAGATATTTGTATGGATATATGTTATATTTATTTCTTTAATGGAACCATTTGTGTTGTGTTTGTAGATTTTTTTATGATGTTTTGATGATGTAGTGTCTTTGGACACAAGTACCTTATATATCTTATGACTTGAGGGTTCTTTTATGTGTGATGTTTATATGACATGGTAGCATTCATGAAAAATTTATATGTATTTTCATTAATTAAACTAATTCAAGAAATTTAAAATAACTAAAAGTAAATCTTTTCACATTAAAGTCTTAGTGTTTCATGTAATGACATTTAAGGTCATTACAAAATTTAATTTGAATAGCATATAATGTTATTTTCGGGTATTATTAAAAAATGTGTTTGGTTAATTATTAAAATTAATTGAAAATATTTTTAAATTCCTAGGAATAATTAAAACATGTTTAGTTGAGATATTTTTATCTATAAGATATATTATAATTATTAAAATATTCTTATTAACTTATTTTCTACCTCTGCATAAATGTTAAACAAGTTTTCTATCTAACATATACACATAACCCTCTAGCCTGTAATTGGCAAGTAGTAACGTAAATGAAATTGGTGCAAGTGCAACATATGGGAACGTAATTTGGGAAGGATAGTGAGGTTGTAGATAGTAAGGAGGGTATATTTAAATTTTTTATTATGAAGAGAGATTATTAACATGAGAATAAATTTTTCTTATCCCTTTGTTAGAGTAAAATATTGGTTGAACGCGGGATTATAACTTATAAAAGAAAAATATGTTTAGATTTGACAGAATCTTGTTACATTGGTATTTCTCCTAGTAGGGTGATGAGGTGTACATATGAACAGGACGAAGCCATCGTAAAATATTAGGAGGGGAGGCATATGAAAAAAATTAAGGTTTATATATGCATCAAATTTTATATAAAATGTTCATATTTTTTAAATATATTTACATAGAAAATAATTAAATATTTTTAAAAAAAAATGCTAAATTGCTAATATGTTTTGTACTAAAAAATGATATTGACATTAATCACATTTTTTATATTCAAATGTTAAACATTTTTTATATACTGATTAAAACTATTTTCAGTCATTGAAAATGATATTTTAACCATTATATTAAAAACAATTCATGTCTCATATAGTATTGGCAAATGTTAATAAATAATTTTTAATTCTAAAATATTTTATATTCAAATCAATATAAAGAGAAGGCTGAAAAATTCTTGCAAAATTAATTAGTTATCATTTCTAAAATATCAATAATAAATTATATAAGGAAAATACTATTGAAATTAAATTAACGATATTTGAATTTTTTTTTAGTAAAACTATACATTTTTTAATAATTTCTACAAAAAATATTATAAAAAAAGGAATATTTATCTAAGAGGATCTGAGGATGAGAGAATATTATTATAAAAACTATTAAAAGAGAATAGAATATTTTGTAAAAAAAAAATAACACGTAAATATATATCATTATTTTTTTCTGAATCTTAAATATATCTAACTCCAAATAGATATAATTAATTTAATATTAAGATATAATATAAATTAAAAACCAAAAAAATATTTCAAATTTTAACATAAAATAAAAAAGAGCAGGTAAAGAATAGGTTAGAGTGACGTTGATTACCTAAAGCTTTCTGATCCCTTTTATACATGGGATGGATTTAATTTCCCTAATTAGATTACGGAAATAAGATAAGATACAATTTTATATTATGTGATAAATTCAATCTAGAATTATAAGTGATCTTTATGTCTTTGTTGTATAAATCAGTAAAATATATAATTTTTCTCTTTCCTTATTTATTTTATTTTATTTTAGGTGAGTTTTTCTGAATGTTAAGATTGCTACTCAGCCGATCAATAAAACAAAACAATGTCTTGAAGAATTAAAAAAAAAAAAAACAAGAGCATATTTTTTTAGTCTTTTTTCACTTTTTTATTATGTATCATATTATTCATTTCAACATGATTGACAAATATTTTTATCCTTCAAATATGTGATCAAATATTCAATCATTAGATCGATATCATCTATGAAAAAAATCAATTGAAAGCTGTCTGTCCTTGAACACTTCATGCTTAAGGCTAGATTGGACTCTAAAAATGTAGGTAAATAAAATCAGCCGGCCTCTAAGCCAATAAAATTTTGGCTTGAAAAAATTCAGGCTTATGCTAAATTTTTTTTTATATATAAATTCATATATTTTCTCAAAATTTTATATGTTAAATTTATTAAATTTTATTCTATTTATTCATTTTCAATTAGGGTTAATTAGATTTGTTTTCTAGTATAGGACCACATTGGGGCATAAATTTTGCAACCAGAAAGGAATTTGGCATGGCCCAACCTGTTTCATCTCTTAAAAAGAAGTCATATATTTTTCTCACATTTCTTAGTTTTCTCTTCTAATCTCTCACTTGTTTTTAGACAAGGGAATCATCAATATATTATGATTCGATTACTCATTTGACTTGAAAATTTTGTTTAGGATTAACAAAGAGTGTCAAATATATTAAATATTAAAATAATTCAATGGATGAAAGTACGATAAAAGTATCTATATAATGGTCGTAAAGTTTTGAATGTGAAGATCTGCCCTATATAATTTGGTTTGACCCACTTGACTTTTTTTCTAAATTTTACGTTCAATGGATTATTTTCGGTTTTGTTTTACGGGGTTTGAGTTTTTACGGAATTCTACAAGGCTTCTGTTCTGTTCAGAGAGAACAAAAATGTCCAACAAAGATTGTTGGATGATTTTATGTAAGATCAGGCTCTCTCTCTCTCTCGAGATGCTTATAGGGCTGAAGCAACTCAAGGAAAAAGAAGATCACAGCAGGGATTCACAACACGATTGACGTGCTGTGTGTACCGTGTGAATGGAAAAGAGAGAGTCAGAATTATGTGTACCTTTCACCATGGGGGATACTCTATTTATAGGATACTGACCTGGACCCTGATGGATTGACGGTTGAAGCCCACTACCTTTTACAAAGATATTCGGATATCTGGATAACTGAAAGATAGCGGTTATGATAGTATATCTTCTGTTCATTAGTGGTTATGATAATGGGTTGAGAATTTAAATATTTGAATTACAGATAATTGGGTCTATCTTTATTTATCCGTAACAGATGCCCCTCAGCCCAGTTATCTAGTACTCTGGATGACCTGGATGTATCAGTAGATAGGTCTAGTTAAGTTCAGGAATTCTGAGCTGAGGTAAGTTACTCTCGTTTGCCCTTGCCGAGATAACCATCCCGGCTGACGAAGCTTTTGTAAGTCATTTCCAATTAGTGCCGAGCTGTCTTTTGGCTCTTCAAAGTAGCCTGAATAGCTATAATTATCGGGAAATGAAGCGTCTCCACTCTTACAATTGACACGTGTCCCGATCATTTAATACTATCATTTCTTTGCACGCTTTAATCATTTTCTTTCTGCCACAATGACACCTTTGCCCCTTTCATGTCTTTCCACATCCATCAGTTACTTACTCCAACCTTTTGTATTCTGGCGGTTATTTTCCTTTTTGTCTTATATGCCTTTTTTCGTTTCATTTCTTCTTGGTGCTTTATTTCGCTCTTTCGTCTTTTCAACTTCCGCATTATCATTCTCACTTGCACCTCATCTGTGTTCTTCGTTCTTCATTGTCGCTCCCTCTTTCTTCAACCTTTACTTATTCCATGTATTTTTCTTTTACGCTTTTCTTTTACTTATAACCATTTTAGTTTTTCGTTTGCCATCTTGTTCTGCGCGAGTCTTGAGTCTCACTAATCCTTCGTTTATTCGTTCTTTGCTTCCCATTATTTCTATTTCCTGTGCATTTCCATTGTAACCCATTCCATGAAATATTTACCTGAGGAAGAAGCACGGATCTGTAGAACTGTTCCTACTCGTTCTATATTTTGGTTTTTTGGTGTCCCTCTTCCCGAAGAGGAGAAGAAAAAGGCCAAGCTTCGGGCTCCCTCTGGTCCTGGTAGTTCAAAAGCCCCTATTCCCAAACCTCCCAATCCTTCTAGGTTAGGGTCTTCTAGGTTAGGGTCATCGTTACATCAAAGGTCTACGATACTTTCAGCAGAACCTAGGGTTCCCTCTAGGATTCCCATATCTTCGAGTAGCGTCCCTTCAAATGATTCTGGAAACAGCCATGTACGGGAGCCACATTTTGAAACTCGATTTGAACCCAGTTCAAAATGTCTTGATGAATTTTTGTATTTAGCAAACATTGATCTCAACAAACAAGTCGATGCTCTACTTCACAGATGTCGACATAATCTCGTTATTGTATCTAAGCCCCTCCTAAAAAAGACCAATATTCCAATAAACAGATCAGATCTTAGGGCCAAGGTGCCGATTTCTGTCGAAGATACCCCAACGTCGGCTTGGGCCTCGTCGGATCTCAGTCGTCCTTTGATGATCAATTCTCCAGGTATTTTACTAATCGTCGTTTTTTCTACTGTTGTAGGTAATTATGGACTCATCTCCCTTGGAAGTTGTTGAGGAATCCTCGGCCTGGTCTCGTTCTCAAATTCTTTCTCCTGTCTTGACAAGTAAATACCCTTGGGTTACCCACGAGGTGTTACGTAACACCTCGGTCCTGGATTCAGAAAGCCTTGCCTCACTCCCCCTTGGAATTCAGGAGGGTTTTCATGTTTGTCTTCCCTGCCCTGATGAGCCTATTTGCTCTACCCGGGAAGGGAACGATCCCGAATTTTTTTTCTTTTATAAGGATGTAGTTACCCGATTGGGAGTTCGCTTTCCCTTTTCCGACTTCCAAATGCGGGTGCTAGACCATTTGCATGTTGCCCCTTCCCAAATTCACCCTAACGGCTGGGCTTTTATGCAAGCCTTTGAAATTTTATGTCAGAAACTAGAAATCCTTTGCACTTATTCTGTATTCTTTTATTTCTTTACTATTCATACTGGTCGATCGGGTAAAGAGCCTGCCGATAGGAAAGGGTGGACCTTGTTCCGAGGTCGTAATGACCGCGACCACTCTGACAGTAGGCTTTTTTCCCTGTATGCCGAGTCTTTCAAGGGCTTTAAAGATAAGTTCTTTAAAGTTGTTGCCGAACCCAGCCAACATCCCTTTTTCTCACATGCTTCTGATTCACCTTCAGGATCCTGGAAGTTCCCACTGTACTGGTCTTCCAGCCATCACAACCTGCCTCCCTCTTTCTATCGTACCGATGAGACTCGGTTGTCGGATTCCGACGCTTCCTCCACAGCTCGTATAATGTCTTACAAAAAATCGCAGAGTCTGGCTCCCATAGCTTATTATATTCAATGTGGTTAGTTTGAATTTCCTTTAATGATGATAAGAGTGAACATTCATATTCTTCCTTCTTAACACTAGCTTCTATGTTACTGTGCAGCGGTCGAAATGGATTTTGCTCCCATTCCGAGGCCCGACCATCTTGTAGCCCTCCAATCACGGAAAAAATGGAAGGTGACTGGGGGAAAGGCAAGGCGAAGGCTACTGACCTGTCCAAACCCCAGCTCCTGCCGATCCTGTTTCGGAGGCTACATTCAAAGTTCCTACTCCAACTTCACCCGCACATGAGGCACCCGCCCTCGATCTTGATGCGTCTATGGCAGATGTCATCCCAGAAATGCCGGCCACTGGATCCTCCGAGCACCGTCCTACTAATATCTAGACTCCAGTGCTCGAGTCTTCTGAAGAGTACATTCAACTGGCGCCCCGAACTCTTTGGGAAAAGGGCGTCACTCAGGAGTTTTTTCAAGTTGCTCGGGCGCCAAGAAGGTATTCTGAACTGGTGCCCCTGTCGGCCGCCAAGATGGAGGAGCTGAGCATGATCGAGCTAGCCTCTTTGAAGAGTGCCACCTTGGTTGAAAGCTTGGCTACTTTAAATAAAAAAGCTTGCAAGGTGGCAGTTGAGCTTGAAGCTTTTGAAAATGAGACTCGGCGACTTCAAAAGGAGCTTGACATAGCTCGGGAGACTGTAGCAGCGTTGGCAAAGGAGTTGGAGGCATCTCGTGCCGAGGCAAAGGAAGCACAAGAATCAGTGGCTAGAATGACCTCCGAGCTTGAGGCTTCACGGGCTCAGCTTGAAGCTTCCCAACTTGAAGCAGAGTCTTCTCGTGCCGCGGTGACCAAATTGGAGCATGATTTATCCGTTGTTCGGGGCAGGGCCTGGGATGCTCGCGACCTTTGTAACCAGCTGATCGCCCTTAATGACAAGGCGGCGAAAGACTTGGCTGATACTAACAACGAGCTTGTTTTCATGCGGTCACAAGTAGCCCGGTCTACCGAAGCCTCTTTCAACAACGCTCTGGATCAGATCCGCTTCTTCAACCCTGGCATCGAGCTAAATACCACGGGTATGCATTTTAAGTCCTACGTCGGTGGTGGCCAGTTGCTAACTATCTCCGATAGTGAGGAGGATGAGCCAAGCACGATGGACACACCCGAGGAAGATCAAACCCGGGGAAATGTTTAAAGGGTCGGGATGTCGGTTTTAGTTGTAATATTAATTGCTTTCCCAAACAATCTTTTGATATTTCATCTTTATTTGACTATGCGTACAATTTCTTCTATTAATGCACTCAACTTTTATCATCCTTGATTTGCTTTACTTTCTCCGGTCTGGATATTCCTGTATGTTCCGAGTATTATTCTAGCTCCAATGGCCAAGTATTATCTTACTCAAATCATTAGTCGGGATTTAAATATCATTTTTGAATCATATTCCAGTCTTAGCAACTGTTAGTGTATTTCATAACATTAATCTATGGATGTAATTCTTTCGGACTACCCGATGATTCATCCATGAATAAATGGTTACATTGGCTTGATCAAGGCTGAGATAATACAAAACAACGACTAAGCCCTCCAAACTTGTGCACAATATATATAATTTCCTTACAACAAGGACTTTTATTGATATTCTTCGAAGATTACATAGATTTCATGATCTCAATGAAAGATTTGCACAGGCATTACATTCCCAACTTACATAATCAATTAATGAGAAACACATGAAAAATTTATCCCATGATCCCTATAAAAGAGGGAAACACGTAATGATAATCCATGATCCCTATGATGGACTCAAAGTCAATTAAAGGGAGAGACATGGCAAAAATATTGATCCATGATCCCTATGACAGATTTGAAGCCAATTAAAGGGAAACACATGGTAAAATATTGATCCATGATCCCTATGACGAACTTGAAGTCAATTAAAGGGAAACACATGGTAGAAATACTGATCCATGATCCCTATGACGAACTTGAAGTCAATTAAAGGGAAACACATGGATTCCACCCCGGCTTCGTGCTTTCAGCTGTAATATATCTTTAACTTGTCCGCATTCCATGTTCGTTTGACGTGTTTACCTTCAAGAGTTTCTAGTGTGTACGCTCCTTGTCCCAGATTTTGAGTGACTCGGTATGGTCCTTCCCAATTGGGTGCTAATTTCCCATCTCGGGCATTCTTGTTTCCGATATCTGCTCACCGTAACACGAGATCACCTTTTTCAATGGACCTCGACTTAACCTTTTTGTTGAATTTTCGGGCAGCTATCTGCTTCATATATATAAATCTCAGCAATGCGCCACAGTGCGGACTTCTTCTATCAGATCCAGCTCGATAGCTAATGCAGCGTTATTGTCTTCTGCCTGGGACATACACTGCCTTCTCCATGATGACTGACCGATCTCTACAGGTATCATGTCTTCGCAACCGTATGTCATCCTAAATGGAGTTTCTCCAGTAGCTATTTGGACCGTGGTTCTATGCGCCCATAAAACATAGTATAGCTGCTCGACCCAATTTGGGTCGGTTTCATGCATTCGTTTTTTCAATCGTCCAGAATAACTTTGTTTGCTGCTTCTGCCTGGCCGTTAGACTACGGATGTTCTACGGATGAGAAGTGATGTATTATATAGTACCCAACCATCATTTCCTGAAAATTCTTGTTTGTGAATTGTGTCCCATTATTTGTGACGACTTCTGCTGGAATCCCAAATCTTACTATTATGTTGTGCTCAAAGAATTTTCGAACTCGGGCCGGGGTGATTGTGGCTAAGGGCTCGACCTCAATCCATTTTGTAAAGTAGTCCACAGCTACTATTAGCCATTTCATTTGACCTTCCGTTGCTTTAAATGGTCCTAAAAGGTCCATTCCCCACTTATAGAAAGGCCACGGTGCCGTGATTGAAGTTAACTCGGCTGGGGGAGTCCATAATATCTTTGCAGGTTTTTGGCAACTATCACACTTTTTTACATGTTCCGCTGCATCCGCCTTCATTGTCGGCCATAAGTATCCGGCGCGAAGGGCTTTCAATGCTAAAGCTCTCGCACCCATATGCTGGTCATTAATACCCTCATGTATTTCTGTAAGTACATACTCAGCTTGGTCCGAGTTTAGGCATAGCAGCATTGAAGTGTGGAGACCTCGGCGATATAATTCGCCATCAACTATCGTGTACATAGCTGCATCTCGAATTAGTTTTTTCGGTTCTGTTCCTTCATCTGGTATTATCCCTTGTTCTGAATAATTGATGATAGGCCTCCTCCAGTCCTCAGCTACTAAGATTACCATGATGCATACGGGTTGGGCGAGTTCCTGTTGAATGACTGTTCTATGATTGCCTGTACCTTTTTTACTTGCCAATTTTGACGATATATCGGCTCGAGCATTTTCTTCCCTCGGGATGTGGGTGATGATGACTTCATCAAACTCCGCTATGGTTTCCAATCAATGACAATCACCCCCTATTCATATCATTATTTTCCAGCATCTTCCAAACAATTTTCCACGTACAGGCTACACTAGCTAGGTAAAGGAAATTGTTAGATTCAATGGCTCGGGTATCATTGTCCGTGTGAAGAATATCCGGTGATTGATCAAAGGCATATTTTCCATAAATGTATTGTGAAAAATAAATGGTTTGAATAGTTATTATAAATCTATCATAAAGATTATGTTCCTATACATACTAAATAAAACCAATTGTTTCAAAACTGTGATGGCAAGTATTGTATAATTGATGAAAGGCAGCATTCACATCACGGTGCATTATAATAGGTATTATAAAAACTTCAATAGTACAAACATTGATTCATGGGTTGGCTTCATATATAAACTCAAAATTATAAATTATCTCCATAATTCTTAACATCACAGGGCATCCAGCACAGATCATTTTCTTGGTGCAATAAGGGTAATTAGGAATTAACGTCAGTTTCATAACCTTAGCACTCTTGATCACATTAATTGATTTCGACAATTCATTCATTTAATAATGAATATAAATTTATTACCAACATTAATTGATTAATCAATTTCTTATGGTAATTATATTTGAGATGCAAAACATAATAATATTTTACACATATCATTATAAAAATACTATAAAGAATGATTTATGACGCTTCATATTAGAAAAGGGGGAGAAGACTTAGCTTTTACTTAATCTAATCTGTGTTGCAGCTCATAAGACAAGATCTACCCTCATAAAGTGATATTGCGCATATGCCAACCTGGCTTCCCTGTTGGTGAACCTCACATTCTATACTGATGAGCTGCATTCTATATTGATGAGGTTACCTTCTTATGCTCTGCACCCATCATATTAGGATTTTGATTTGCAGTTGTTATGCTTTCACCATTATTGGGTGGGAATCGGATTTTATCGCTTCCCATAGGCCCATCATTTGATTTAGTGGCGTGGATGAAGTCCCAACTGGACTCATTGCCTCGCAACTATATCTTCGGATTGGCTTCTATTTGTGCAACATTTCTCGATTCTCATTATGAGCCGGATTCTCCATATTCCTCCATTTGAAGCGCTGCTCTATAAGTTGGGAAAATCTTCTCAATGTGATAAGTAAAAATTATCGACCTATCCCGGAATCCACTCAAATTCTTCACTATCAATAAAATGAGATTACGCAAAGGTTCCAGTAATCATTACAATCAACAAATAATTTCAACAAAAATTGTATCAAAACATCACAAGAGGTAGCATACAAAATAGGATTATGTACGAAATTAATTCCTACCACCAAAAATAATAATTAACAAATCCCAACGGTCAAATTGATTTATTGCAAGATAGGAACATACTGACCAAATTTGAGGATAATCCAACGGTCTATTAAAAAGATAACCTTTTCTCAATATCACTGTCTGAAACAAGATAAAACAAAGCAGAAATTCTGATAACTCTTGTTTGCAGTTGAAACATTCCATCTTGAAAATGCTTTAATGAATAATCCGAACGGTCAGAATGCAGAAACAGATTTGATTAATCTTTCCTCCAAGTTTGAACGCGATCCAATGGATAGTTTGAGAGAAATGTCCCTCGTAATACTGCTATCTGCTTCAGAAAACGGATTCTGAACCAGCTCGGTTTGGGAATTTTTGGTGATTCTGCAAGCCTCTATTCAAGAAACTAACCGTTAAATGTGAATATTTGTGAGTCACGAACGTGCTGTAAAATTTTCAACAAGATCTAACGGTTAGAGAAGGAGTTCGAGAAGATTGAAGGATGACAGTTTCTACTTTCTCAACATGCGAATTTTAATGCTTTCTTTCTCCTCTCCTTTTTCTCTCTCTTGTACCCGTATCAGAGCGTGGGTGTGCGGCCTAACTATTACTTCTTGTGTTTACCATCGGGAACGTGGGATTTGAAATTTAACGTTCCCACAGACGGCGCCACTGTTCTGCTCAGAGAGAACAGAAATGTCCAACAAGGATTGTTGGATGATTTTATGTAAGCAACTCAAGGAAGAAGAAGATCACAGCAGGGATTCACAACACGATTGACGTGCAGTGTGTGCCGTGTGAATGGAAAAGAGAGAGTCAGAATTGTGTGTACCTTTCACCATGGGGAATATTCTATTTATAGGATACTGATCTGGACTCTGATGGATTGACGGTTGAAGCCCACTATCTTTTACAAAGATATTCGGATATCTGGATAACTGAAAGATGGTGGTTATGATAGTATATCTTAATGGTTATGATAATGGGTTGAGAATTTAAATATTTGAATTAGATATAATTGGGCCTATCTTTATTTATTCGTAACAACTTCTATATAAATTTATCAACTTCAAATTAGGCACGCGGGTCTAAATATGGTTATAGATGAATCTTATTTTATTATTTCTTGTTTATATAATCACAATGGAGAAGCAGCAACTTGAGATTGATATCAACTTTGCCTATGAAAATAAATTATTACTATTTTATAAGAAAATCTTAGCTAAGAATATATTGGACTGAATTATAGTTATTATATAATCTATTTTTATTTCTTGATTTTTTCTTCTTCTGAACTATCAAATCATAGCAATATTATATTTTAAAAAATCTTATTTAAATATTATATTTATCAATTTTAATTACTACTGTATACAGTAAGTTTTTATTCTTGACTTTTTTAAATTATAAAATTAATGGTAATTTTGTATTTTAAAAAGAAATCTTATCTAAATATTATATTTTATTAATTTTAGTCATCATATAATTAATTTTATCTCTTAATGTTTTTAAAACTATAAAATCAATAACAATCTTATTTTTTTTCAAGAATTTT
>PYAF01005294.1:132992-151401 GCA_007407185.1 Glycine tomentella | reverse complement strand
AATAAATATTATATGAATATTATATTTATTAATTTTAGTTTTTATATAATTATTTATTATTTTTTCTTAAACTTTGTTAAAATTTATTTTTATTGCAATCAAAAGAGTTATTGTTTTTCAAATTATCATTGAAGGGACAAGACATTGTTATAATTTTCAAATTCAGAACAAGAATTGAGAGTGATCTTTCTCAATTATGAATATAATTAAGATTATTCTTCACAATAAAAAGGAAGATGAATGTTTTATTGATTATTTGTTAGAATATATTGAAAATAAATTTGTTGAAAAATTTCGTATAAATTATAGATGATTTTTGTTAGATGCAAGATGATGTTCCAAGGTTTGATAGATTAGTAATGCAATTAACTTTGTGTAACATCAATGTATAATATTTTATATATAAAATTTGATTATACTTGTTAAGAGAATTTTAACTTTTATAGTTGACCCTCTGTATCATCAGAGTCATCAGAGTCTGGATATGTCCCTGATTATTAGTATTATACATTTTATTCATTGGCGGATCAAGTTGTTGGTAATAATAATTTTCAATCATATAGACTTAGAATTGTGTACTAATAATGGTTGATACTAGTATTAATGATATGTGTTTATTAACCAAATAATATACATAAATAGAATATAATATGAAATAAAGTGTGTTAGAAAATAAATACTCACCTTCAGCTACAGAACAACATATTGGTTCTCAGGGACAATCGCCCTCTCAATTAAATAAATTAAAGTTCCTTTACAATACTATATAATGCTATCTATCGCCCCCACCCCCCGGCATTTTGTTAGGATATTTGATGACCTTCAAATTTCAAAGAACGGGAGGCTGGAGGCTATACAAAATACATTTTAAAATAATAATTCAAGAGTTAAAATTTTGTTATTCTCATAGTAAGTATATACTTTTACCATATTAAATATCTAAGTTCAGATCTACACAAATCAATGACATGATGGTATATGTTAAGTTTTAAATCTCTTTTAATTTGATAGATAAATTAATTTATATAATAAAAATCATTTTTAAAATAGATTATTTCTAATTTATGTGTTAAATTTTCATTCCCTTAATAATTTTTTTGGTTTCCTTCTTGCCTACTTTGTGTGCACTATGATCTCCAATGAATATTAGTCACTATTTCCTATGGGAATTACTCGTATTAATATCATAATTAGAAAAATAATACAATTACATTAAGTAGTTAGAGGATGAACTTTACCGTTCTTAATAATCTTACCCAATTTAAGTAAAATTGTTCCTGATAGAGAATACCTTGAGAATTATATCAAAAATGCGTTTGAAAATACATGACAAAAATAATATAAAAAATGTTACATAGCATACTAATTTCATATTAAAATTTAGGTTAAAATATGTTTTAGATCCCTTATATATACTTGAATTTTGCATTTGATTCCTAATAATTTTTTTTTTTTTGCGATAGATTCCTAATATTTGAAAAGTTTTGTGCGAGGTCTTTACCATTAGAAATGATTTGTTAACTATTAATACATCCATTAACTCGACACAACAACAAACTATATGTGATGTCACATGTATTCTATGTCTGAGTTGGAACTCCACGTAGGAAATAGATTTTTTTTTAAAATAATTAGCAAATATTATTTAGGATAAAAATTTAAATTAAGATTAAGAGAGAGGGAGAAGAAGGTTACTTTTGAGAAATCCAAGTGGATATGAAACGGTAGAGGGTGGTGTTGGGAGTGAGGGAATCATCCCAAAGCTCTTGCATTATGGTGGGGCAAGTGAAGTGGCCCAAACTGAACCATTTGAGAATGTTGCACCTCTCATAGGTCTGGCCAGTGCAAAGGGTCACAGGGTCATGCATTGGCTAAAGTGAAATTGGGCAAATGAACACAGAGAGAACTTCACATAAGTCCAACTCTTCAATCATTTTTGCAAGATCCAAATTTTTACCAACCCCAGAATTAACACCACCACCCAAAATCCCATTTTTCACCACCATGTCTAGATCTAGAATTTGGCCTTAGACACCACCCCTCTTACAATGAGGCTTAAACATTGGCATTTTAGAAATCCCTTTGGGAAAAAGGGACCAGCTTTAAAGAGAAACTAGAAAATCCAAATCACTACAATAAGAACCTTGGTTTAAATGTTTTGCCAAATCATCATCCCAGACCCAAAATTTACACCTTCTATCTTCGTACACATTATACTACAACTACTAAGAACCCTAAAATAGAACACAACAGAAACAAAAACGCAGCAGAAATCAACTATGTCAAAAGTAAAATTTTCTTACATTCCACTCAGCATATCGCTAAGATATCTTGTCGCACCAACAACTAACAGAAAGGGACCCAAATGACGAAGAAGAAGCTTCCATGGATGCCATTCTCTTCTCTGGACTGGAGGATATCCAGCTCGCACAAATACCCCTCTTCTCTATCGCGATCAATAAGCAGTGCAAGAAGAAGACACAAGACTCCTTCTATTATCAAATGACAACATTTTTGTATAAGGAACCTTAATCTTCTATTTTTTAATTTTTATTTAATGTTAATTTAATTATAATATGATGTCATGCTAGACGACACATGGTCAGCTTACATGTCACATTTAATCTAACGTGGCATCACAGGTAACATGCTAATGTGTCGAGTTAACGGTCACATTAGCAGTTAACAGATCCCTTCTAATGATAGGGACCTCGCTCAAAACATTTCAAATATTAGGGACCTATCGCAAAGGAAAAAATTATTAGGGACCAAATACAAAATTTTGGTATATATCAAGGATCAAAAACATATTTAAGCCTAAAATTTATCAATATGTAGTAAAAATGGTTTGCATTTAAAATAACTTAGAATAGTACTAAAATGTGCCAACAAAGGTTTTTAGTGAGAATTGAATTCATATCCCACGAGGATGAGTTCAGATTTTGCTACTAATATGATGACCTTGTTGGTGGACGATTATTTGTAAGTACTTTTATAAACGTTCATTGAGTCTTTAAGGTATTGACCTTGATAAATTCTTAAGGTATTTCAAAAAAATAGTACTGAAATGAAAATTTAAAAATTAAAGAGGGAGAGTGAAATGCTTATGTTCAATAAATATTATAAACTCCAAGGAGATGTAATATATTTTGTTGTATTTTCATCACCCAAAATAGATTGTTTTATTTGTTGGTTATTATGTTGTATTGTATCTACTTGAAATAAAAGATTCGCCAAAATTATAGATAAAGCACGTCTAATTAAATAACTCACTTGTAGGGATGAAAATAGGTTAGGTTAGGTTAGGCTTGAGCATGACGTTGATTAATTTTACAAAACCTATTTAAGTGCTTACTTTGTAACAACAAAAAAATTATTTATATTTACATAAATAGGTTTGCTTATTAGGCTTAAAGACTTTTTGAATGACAAAAAATTCCTTCTATTTTTAACTAAATATGCTTAATAAAAGCATTTACATGATTTATTTACTAAAAAAAGTCAGGTCTGACTTAGAGCTAACGTAGTCTAGGCGATGAGTCCTCGTCGAACAATTAATCTGACCTATTTTCACCTTCTATCCACTTGCTTTGTATAATATTTGCCATCGTAGTTATATATGACTTGACCTTTCTGCCAAAGTTTTGGGTCATCTAATTATTCAAGCACAATTTGTCAATACATTCCTGTAAGGCTTTAACTATTTACAACTCTCTATTTATTATGTACACTTTTCTTTCTTTTTATTCAACATGTAAATTTACCTAATTATTCTACTCTCTTTTTTTCAAATAATTATCATTTCATTGAACCCCTTTGCTTTTCTATAAACGTTATCCCCTCTATTCCTCCCTCCGCACACTCCCTTTTAGAAATGTGATTCATTTTCGTTTCAATTCCTTTGTTCGTCAAATTCGCTTTACTCTTCTAGAGATGCTCTTAATTTCTCCGTACCCTCTCTTCTAAAAATGTGATTTCTCCATACCCTTGCTTTATTCTTCTAGAAACATTTTTTTTTTTTAAATAGAATGATTTCTTTTCTCTCGTTATGAGTGATGCACACATCCTAGATTATACATTAATACTTATGAAGAAGAAAGAAAGAAAAACAATGTTATAATAAAATAAAATTTAAAACATCAAAAAATAATTTTCAGAAACATAAAACTATTTCATAAAGTAATTGTGTTTTAAGAAACTTCCCAAAGTTAATTTTCAAACACACTTCCAAAATTGTGTCCCCCTATCAAAATAGGGGGTTTAGGTTTAAAAAATATGTAGTTGTTGTTGGTTTTCTGTTTCTAAAAAAAGATATTTAATAAAGATAGGAATAAAAGAAATATGAAGGTTTAGATATTCAGTTTATATATCTTATCATTCCATACAGATAGGAATGTTTAGATATTTAATCTATATCTTTTATTCCATAAAGATAAGAATATTTAAATATTCAGTCTATATCTTTTAAGGAAACAGTTTCTGTATGTGGTCCATTTATTGGTCACATTCACCCACTAACCCATTATCTTATTCCATTAAAGATTGAGTTCTGTGATGGACAGAACTCTATAAATAGAACTGGGCACTCTCTGTTTTAGATCACCAAGCCTACTCCTCTATTCAGAAAACACACCATCGAGTTTGAGTGAGTGAGGGACTGGAAAACTAAAACTCTGAAGATTACTTGAAGAAAGATTGATAGCAATGGCTGGAGGTAGGTACCTCTGAAATTTATCTTTCTATTTCTGCTTCCGCTGTTTTGATTTGGATGTGTTGTTTATGTTTGTTAACATGTTCAAATCATAATAAATGTTTTACAGTTGTTTAATAAAGCTCTTTTGGAAAATGGTTTTGGAGGTTGTTGGGTCATGAAAAAAGCCTTATTGTTGCAGTGACTTATTGTTGAAAACACAATGCACAATATCTTTGAACGCGTGGTATTACGTACAGGATTGATGAAATTAATATGAACAACATCACATTGATGGAAAATGCACAGTATTAACATCAAGTTTAATGGAAAACATGTATTTAATGTAAGAAATGAAATTATGATGAAATTTTATTATTTTTTATAGAGAACTAAAGAGAGGAAAGAAAATACATGTAAATGGTTTAAGGAATAATTAAGATGAGGTGCAAAATGAGAATTTAAAGAGTTTAATGTTAATGACAATGTAAAACAATTTTACACAGTCATCTATTTATAAATTATTGTTTGAATTACTTTAAAATAATTATTTTAAAAGTCAACAAATTTATTACACATGGTAGATTATGATTACATGACTATTAAAAAATTTTGTACGGTTGCTTTGTAACTTTTTTTCTCTTAAACAATAATGAATATGAGAATATAAAATTAGGATACATATAATAATGAAGATGGATGGTGCAAAAATGAAGATTAAATAATCATGGAATTAAAGTATATAAAAAATAGAATTTTTATCACTTTTATACAAAATAATGGTTTTGATAATAAAAAATATATAAAAGAGAGAAGGGTGCACTTAAACAAATGTGACGAGTAAATAGAAAAAGCCTCTAAAGACCACTTTCCCAGGCCCAGGTAGTTTTACTGTAATGGACCATGGGCCCATTAAAAAATTAGTTCTTGATACACAGATTTCATTTTCATATTTCAATTTTCACAGATCTTACGGAGAATTAATATTATTCATTTTTTTTCTTCTTTTTTATAATATTTCACTCAATTTTTCTCTTCTATCAACGGACATAGAATTAAAATTGGTAAACCAACACACGTAAATGACTTCTCGCTAAGAATTATTAACCTATTAAAATATATTTAGTTATACACTATTATACTTATAAATTCCTTATAATATTCATCTGAAATCAATCATTTTAAACTTAATAAAAAAAAGTTCATAACCTATCTGGATAATATTCATCAACAAGACAAATTGAAATCAACATTAACACTCAGCACTTTGCAGTATTGAACTACAAAAAAGTGACAAACTTATAAAGGGCAAATAATAAAGCTAAAAAATGTTGAAAATTAACGATAGCTTTGCTAAGATCAAATCAAGGGCACAAGCATCACAACTTGATGGAAATTATTAATCTATATAGACTAATACATAATGATTTATAAATGGAAGTTTTCTTAGAAAAATGGAAAATGATGAAAGTGTGTCAATTTGACAATTAAAAATACCTTGAAAAAATGGCCCTTGGTTATTATGTATATATGATGTTGACCAATCATACCTTAAGATATACCACATTGCTCTTCCCATGTTTTGCTGTATGAATGGGTTGCAAAGAAAGAATAAAATAATGTTAAAGATATCAAAGAACAAAAGAGGTTACCCCAATATATCCATTATTCCATTTTACTCCGACACAGTTTGCTGGCAATGGCCACTCATATGGTGGTTACCCTTGATCCGACAGAGAAGCTTTATTAGTTTTTTTAATATAGAAATCAGCTGTGTGGGCATGCCTTTGTGATTTCAAAGGATAATGATTCTAATTTGATTTTTTTAGTTGCTCTTATTATTTCAATTTTCATATAGTGTAGTGTGTGTTTCACTTCTTTTGCTCCTTTTTCTTCAATTTTTTCTATTTCTCCCAAAAGAGAGAAATATATAATTAAGATCAATTTAGATGCTAACTTAGAATTGAAACACATTTTTTTATCAGCAAAAGGAAATTTCATTAGACAAGAGAATTGAAACACATACTTTTAATCTCAATCTTAGTTCTTGTAGAATTATAATTGGTTTATAATTTTATATTTGATGTGTTGGATTTTTGAAGAAATGGGATATGATATGACAGTTTTTAAATTCGATTCTGGTTACATTATTTAAAAAGTATGATCAAAGACTTTAAAAACTTATTTTGTTAGGAAATTAACAGTTCATATAATATCATACATAGTTTAAATATATTTTCTAACAAACACTAGAAAATAGGTTTTCAATATTAATTTTTTTCGACTTTCAACATCGGTTAAAAATCGATTTTGAAATCATCGACATTAAAAATATCAATGTTAACATCGATTATGTAAATTGATGTTAACATACACTATACAACATTGATTTTTAAGAAAATTGATCTAGTATAATAAACAATAAACCAAAAAAAAATGTAAAATATGTCAAAACCAACATCGATCTTAGAAAAATCGATGTTGGTAGGTGTTAACCAACATCGATTTTCCTAAAAATTGATGTTGTCATACACCTGACAATATTGTTTTTCTTTTTGTAATTTTTTATTATCCTGTTTGTTTTTTTAATATTACACAAACCTGCAAATTAAAAATATACTAATCAAGTCAGTTTCACAATACAAAGTTTTATATTATTATTAAATCATTATTATCAATTATAAGAAATAGTTAAAGAAAACAATAATGTCAATACATAAAATCATCTATAACCAATGTAATTAAACATAACCCTATAATTGTAAAATTCCTTAAACACCTAAAGTTTCATTTTTAACTTTGAGATAACATCTTGTCCACTGAATTCGGATTGTCTTTATTCTCTCTAGTTCCAATGGTCTTAAATCAGTAAATTAGTGCATGATATAATAAAGATAAGTTAATCAGTGTAAATAATAACAATATAACAAGCATGCTGGCCCACCAACAAAATAAAAAAAGGTTTCAAAGCACAAATATAGCCAACACAACGCCACCCCACCAACAAAAACATATCAGTAAAAACAAGTTCCAATCACTAGGTAATAAATATAAAGCAAGTTCCAATCTCCATGGTTGATTATACATAAATTCAATTCAAAACCAAAGAAGAAAGAAGAATTCCAACAACAACAACAAAGCCAAAATTTAGTGAATATGTACCAACATCAAACAATAAACCAGAAATAACAAGTTCCTTAAAACATTAGCAAGAAATTCGACATGGATTGCCAAACCATTGAACATTATAAGAATGACACAGACATGCAATATTTTTTTCTTCCATTCAAAAAATCTGAAACAATGAACAACAAAATTGATATCATCAATCCCAATTCAATTAACCACACATTTCTTTCATTGGGCAAGCAAACATAGAAAAAAAAAATTGAGAGCAAGTGAACTAAAAAGTTGTCAATATTGAAGCATGATGAAACAAATTTCTCAAGTCTCAACCAAATAAAAATCTATTTTCAATTCTCACCAACCCGAAGGAAAATGCATGCAAATTCAAAGAGTAAAGTAAAGTAAAGAAAAAAGCTATAAGCCCAATGGTGTTGTGTGTATCGAGTGAAATCGAACCACCCCAACCATCAGATTACCAAATGGTCCAAACAATAACTGAATATATCTTTCGAGGTTAGCATTTTTCAACAAACAAAAATAAAGGAATGAGAGAGCGAATGATAACCTTTCGAGAGAGTGAATGCTAATAGCAAGACCGATAGTGAGAGGGAGAGTCACACCGAGAGTGAAAGTGTCGACAGTGACAATTTTCAGTGTCGCGAAGGTTCGAGTGAGAGTGAGAAAGGGTTTTAGTGAGGGAGCTCGAGGGTTTAGGCACTAGACCAATTAGTATAAAAGTTGTAACAACAATGATTTTATAAAAAAAACGATGTTAAAAAATCGATATTAACATTATACTAACAACATCGATTTTCCAAAAATCGATGTTGAGTTCTACTAGTAACATCGATTTTTGGAAAAATTGATGTTGAGTTTCTTCTAATAACATCAGTTTTTAAAAAATTGATGTTATGTTTCTATCAATAACATTGGTTTTTCAAAAAAAATCAATGTTAACGATATTCTTTTATTTATGGAAATGCCACCACTAGTAATTTAATATTGATTTTTCTTGTAACCGATGTTAAATTGTCGATGTTAAATGTATATTTTGTAATAGGAAAAAAAATACTATCTCTGCAGTAGAAAATATTTATAGTCTACACCTGAAAATCACATTCAATATATTTAAAATCAATTTTACTAAATTTTAAACTACATGCATGGGAACTATGTTCGTATGTAAAGTACAAATCCAAAACTAATCACATGCTAAAATTTCCCTTAAACTCAAACGAAACAAATGTACAAAAAATCAAATCCATCTAGAAACTAATAAAAGTGGGGGAACCAAGTAGAATAAAAAAACAATTTTAGTTAGAAAATAAATGGCAGGCTAGTTATTATTAGTCTTCTTAACGTTGTACACTTAGCCTTTAATTTAAGTGTTATACTACGAAAAGATACAGGCAATATCACGATTAATTCATTAATATAAGGTATACATTTTAAACTATTTAACAATTCGCTAACGCAAAATACACCCAAAGTAGAAGATTGTAATTTGCAAAACGCAAGCGAAGCATCACTTTCATAGGGCAATCATTTTCCACTTTTTTGCATCATGAAACACGAACACGAAGATCTGCTTAAAATTTTGGTTTGGAAAGTAAAGAAATAAAAGAGTGTACCCATCCACAGGCCCTTTTAAGATTTTGAAATCTCAATTTGGAAACCGAAGGACACTTACTTGAAATACCATAGTATTGTAATTGGAAATTGGGACTTTTAGCTATGATTAGCCCAAATTCTAGGGCCATCCCTTTCAAATGATCCTAACTTGGACATGTGACACACTGAATAGTAATTCTTTTATTTATTTATTTGCTTTTTAAAATAATATACTAGATTATATATCCACCGACACAGATTCAGCAAGTCAGAGTCAAGGAAAGCCATAAGTTTTAATGTTTTATAGAATTACGAGGGGATCAAGTCAACCTGAGCCTTGGAAATTTCATTCAAACACAAACTTCAATGGTTTTAATTTGTTCAATCATTTATAAGTGCATATAACTTTTCTCAGCAGCTCATTCAGTTACCTCAGCCAATGAATTTTCTCATGAAGCATGTGATTAGGTAGGTTAGGAAGTATCTTACACATGCTAGCAATCTTAGATGAATTAATATAACACCAAACACTAAATCTTACTCGCACTTTTCATGATGATACAATACCTGATTAATAACATAATATTTCCTTCCTTTTCCTAGATGATTCGGTTGCTTTTGTTCAAAAAATAGTGGGGTTCATGTTATTTCCAATGATGGTTTTTAAACTATGATTAGTTGATTACACTGGAGCCGGACTTTTCTTGTCAATTCAAAAGTACTTCATAGATGAGTAGAATTATTTAAATAATCTAATTTATCTTTAGTGTAAAATTTTGAACAAGGATCTTGAATTTAAGATCTTATCTTCATTAGATCTCTCAATAAAGGAGTTGAAGAGATATTCAATATATAAGATGAATTCTTGTAGAATATCTTTTAAGATTTGCACATTGTTTAAAAAAAATTCTTCATTTTTCTCTCTCTCCCTAAGATCTCAAAATGAGATCTACCATTAAAGAAAAAAATGAAAAAGATCTTGAGAGATCTTTAATCCTATGTGACACTATAGGGTCTACTAAAAAGTAGTCTAAAGTCCCAATTTGAGATCTACCACTAAAGATGTTTAGTGATAGATTTCAAATTGGAATCTTAAATCATTTTTTGGTGAATCCTATAATACCACATAGGATTGAAGATCTCTATTCTTTTCTTTAATAGTAGATCTCATTCTAAGATCTTAGGGAGAGAGAAATAGAAAAAAAATATTCTTTTTGAACAATGTACAGATCTTGAAGGATCTTTTACAAGAATCCATTCTACATGTTGGAGATTTCTAAATCATTAGTGGTAGATCTCAAATTAAGACCTTAGACTACTTTTTGGTAGACCTTATAATACCACATAGAATTGAAAATTTCTCTATTTTTTTTTTTAATGGTAGATCTCATTTTGAGATCTTAGAGAGAGAGAAATAGGAAAAAAATATATTCTTTTTGTACAATATACATATCTTGAAAGATCTTTTACAATAATCTATTCTCCACTTTGAAGATCTCTCGACTTTCTTTATTGGAAGATCTAATGAAAATAAAATATTATGTTTAAGATCTTTACTCAAGATCTAACACTAATATATGAACACTAATATATGAGTAGCGGAATTGTATATAAATTTATTTATTCTCACATGCACACGGTTAGTAAGATATGCGCTTAAAATGATTGGATGCAAAGTTCTTAAGATGTAAAGGGCTTTATTTTTCTTCTTCTAATTTAACATTCAACCAATAACATATGGACATGTGTGTTCATTCTGTGTTGATGCAATCGGTTTTCGTAATATATAACATTGTTGAGTATGCTATGAAAGACAAAAAAGTTAATTAATGGATTTCACTATTTCCAAATATTAATTCTTAACTACCTAGAAGTATCTGATTTTTTTTTAAAAAAAAAACTATTTGAATATGACGTGTCATTATTTATTAAGACTTTCATTAAATTTATTCTTGTACATTTCTCTGTTGTAAGCATGGCATTTTAGTGAGTGGGGGAGAATCCAAATCCATTACAACGACTCTTAACAATTGACAAGTCCAAATGCTTCACAAAAATATTTATTAATTCATGAACATTTCGTAAGCACAAACCCAATGATGATCTAAATTGAACTACAAACGGTTGCATCATGGATGAGAGAGCATCTTCCATCTACTATGAAGAAAAAAAGCAACAATGTGCATAGATGGAGATGTCAACCTCAAGGTTTAAACTCAAAATGATAAGGTTGAAAGCAGGGGATGAGTATGTGTATACTTTGTGTGCTTTTGGAAGAGGGTGGGGAAAAGGGCTCACAATTGTGATTAGTACTTATCAATGGGTTTTGTTTTTGGTACCAAGGACGATTACGATATTCCCACGAGGGGTGTAACATGCTAAAATTTGTTTTCACCTTGTTGTTTGTGGCAGTTAGTTCCAATTAGTTAGCCCCACAATAAGTTGAGCTTCAACCTCAATGTGGCCAAGCATTCACCGGATCACATGGGGTTTTGGTACTCTTGTGTGTAACATAAGGTTACATAATGTGGGTTGAGAGCAAGGGAATTTGAGAGATTTTTAAAAACAATTTTGCAAAGGTGGGAATGAAGGGATATAACAGCAAAGACAAAGGCACTCCCAAGTATAAAAACAAACCCAAATGGGGGACCTTCCTACACATGGTGTGGGGTGTGCTTCATCTTGTGCCGTGGAGCCACTCCACCATAAAGCTAAGAATCTTTTGCAAAATCTTTGATCAATGGAGGGGGAAAGGCCTACTTATATATATGCATGTATACATCACTCCAAAAAGTATAAGATTGCTACATATCTTTCAATCTTCCTTATCATACCCCTTCCATTAATCATATTCTAGAATCCAAGAAACACATTTGGTAAGGTTTAATGTGTTATGGGTAGGTTGTGCAAATGAGGATTTCAAGAAACATATTTCCTTCCTATGACTTGATAATATGCCTACATGAACTAGATTCAATTGGGAACAAATTCAAGATAAGCTAATGAATTATTTTTTTATATAGAAAATCTCTTTTTTGATGTAACACGGGGTATTATGCTTAAACAAAAGATTAGACATTACATATATATATATATATATATATATATATATATATATATATATATAACTCTTCATTATTTGTGGGGTTTGGTTATTTGGATATTGATGTGTGTCCGACCCAGAAACCCTGATATTGGACTTGTTTGATTGGTAGTTGAGCCTCTACATATTTATGCACCTTACTTGAGTGAAGTGTTTGTTTTATTGGAGGATTGCATTTGCAGTATGGTGGGCCGAAAGTACAGCTAAAAGGTATCTATGCTACAATGATCGCAATCCTTAATTGCATGTCATTTGGTTTATATTATATTTCAGTAAAAAAAATTATATTTTTATATTTACATACCAATTAATGAATATTTAATTATAGGATTAATTAATTTTTTCGGATTTTAATTTTTAGTTTCTCAGAACTTACTTGACAACTTTTAGTCCTCAATTAATTTTCTTTTAGTATTTTTACTCCCTCAATTTTTTTTTGCCTATTTTAGTCTTTCATTTACTTTTATTACTCAAAATTAATTCAAAATATATAAAAAAAGAGGTATTAAGAATAAATAAAATAATGACTAATATTGGACCATAAAAATAAATGAGGACTAAAAATGCGATAAAAATTAATGAAAAACCAAAAGTTACTAACAAAAATTTGAAGGATTAATAACTGAAATCTGAAAAAATGAGGGATTAAAAGCTTAATTATAAATTAACAAGTTACTTTTTTATTGCAATAAAAAGTTACTTTGTTATTAAAAGTTTCATTATTAATTTAAAAAAAGTATAAATTAATAAGTGAAGGAATCTATATAGCTTGAGCTTCTCTCTCAAGAAAACGATCTTAAGGGAGAAAATTCTTTTAAAATGGAATTATCTGTAAAATATATAAATATATTTTAATCTTAACTCGTGAATACATTATAAACTTTTTCTTTCAGAAAAGAATGACAACAATGAACATAGTTTCTTGAAAAGTTATGAAAAGATCAGACGTTGCATCACACGTGCATATACTTCCAAGAGCAACATATGGCTGATACACATTCATGTATCATTTTAGTAGAAAGATTTCCTCGGAATCTAGCTTTCTCAATGAATAATTAACCACTATTAACTAATAATTGACCATTTTTCTAAAATAAAAGTTTTACAAAAAAAAACCTTTATAATTCTTTTAAAGAGGAATTTTTATTTACTACTTCTTTAAATATTATCTAAAGACACTTATTATTAACGAACCTATGAAGAAGTTGTGTGGCTTTTGAGGTGCAAACACTGGATGAAAAAAATGGATTGAAATGAAAGGGAAAGGGAAAGTTGCAGCAAAACAATAGTTGGTGTACGTTCTATATATGCATAACTCCAATCAATTAATATATGTCTATTATCGGGTACTTATTGTGACTATGGACCATCACACACGTGAAATCCCTCACCCCACTCTGCCACAGTGCCACTACTCACCTCACAAGTCCTATAAAACTCCTCCAGTTATATGCCATTTGCCTATACTTCCTCAATGTCATGTCCAAATCAGAAAAAAGAAGGGCAAAAAATCACACACACTAACAAAACTATATAATGTGTTGTTTATTTATGGTTAAGTTTTGAAGAATATTTTTATTTATTTATTGATATACCACAACCACAAGTGTCCTTTAACTTTCAAGATAATTATGTTCAAATTAAATAGAATTATTATAGTTGTTAAAGGTCGCTTATACACATTCAAGATTTGAATATAAGATTTTTGATTAAACTATAACAATTTTGTGTTAATTGATCTGCATATTCGGTGGCCAATGTTTGAAGAATCAACATAAAATTAAATTTAAACCTTCATATTACGTGAATGATTAATAAAAATTATTTTGATTTTATTTAACTAATGTGTATTTTACTTTAAATGTTACATACTAATGAAAAATAAATAAATAATTTAATTAATATTTGAAAAGATGTGAAGTTTTTGTAAGATTAAAAATACTATTATAATTGTCTAAAACAATATTGTTGAAATTATTAGAAAAATTAATCGAGTGCTTGTGAAAGATTTATTGGTGAATGGGGAGATAAAAGTCTTACATTAATTACAAATATAATTATATAAGAATATTGTACTAATAATTACAAGTCTACAAAATATTGAAGTAGAGTATTACATTAATTATAACTAGGTTTTTGGCCTACGCAATGCGCATGTTTATAAATAAATGTATATGACATAACTTAAAAAACTTAAAATAATTAAATAAAAAATTTACTAAGCTATAGAATAAAATAATTTTGAAATATTTATTGAGAACTTTTATTTTCGTGCATTTATTGAGAACTTATAAATTAAGAAAGTTATACCAAAGCCACTAAGAAAATAGTTGCTAGTACGCAATGTTAAATTTGTTTGATACAACTCTAATCTAGAAAAAAAAATTAAGAATAATCTAGAAATAGCTAAGCAATGGTATAATAATTTTTTTAAATAAATTATAATAGGAACCTTTGTCCCAAAAAACTAGTTTCGCATAGAATCTCAATGGTTTAAATCCACATTTGATCCTTCGAAGTGTCATGACCGGGTAATTTTGGTCCTTCTAAAAAAACTATTATACTTTTTTTATTTTTTCATGTTTTAAAAAAATAATTTTTATCCATCATTAATCTATTATTAATTTTTAATGTTGATGTAACATTATTAGGGATGCAAATAAAATTTTCAAAGTATGAAACTTAGAGAATTTATTAAATTCTAATTGAGTTGAAGAACATGGTATTGATGTTGTGTTCAATTGTTGATAAAAAAAGATACAAATTTTCAGGGGTTCGATGAAATAATCGAGATAACAAAGCTTAGAAGATAAAAGACAAGTTTTGAAGACAAGTTATTGAAGCTACATGCTCCTCATAAAAGTGAATAAAGAATCATCGATGATGCATAGTTTCAATCAAGTACACAAATGTAGTTATCAACGGTTTTTTGACTGAGAGTGCAAATATATAGGTATCGACATCTTAGATAAGTGGTTCAAATAAGTTGCACACTTGTACAAATCTTGTAACAGATCGTTGAGTCAAATTAGACTATAAATAGGAACCATAATAGTCATTTTTCCTTGGTTATGAAGATTACACAAACACCTTTACACCAACACGTCGCATAAGAAAATGGCTACTGGTTACCAGGAAAATGTATATATTCGAACATATACTTCAATGCAGTTTACAATTTCTGCAATTTCGTTTCGTTGATCATATTTTATGCAAATCTCTTATTCTACATTTCTTCTCGAAACTATAAACTCCTTCCGATCACCATTTTTTCTCTGAACTCAAACTTATTTACTTGTTGTTCTTTACTTTTTTGCAACTTTTATATTATTTCGTATTTGAATTCAATTTACATTTCGAAAACACTTTACTTTTTTTCATTTTATATTTGTGTGCATTTCAATTCGATTTACTTTTAAAGCCTTTTATATTACAAATATTTTTCTTTCTTTACATTTTAGCTTTGTTTACCAATCAAATTTATATAGTTTTTACTTATTTCAAGAAAATGTTTATGTTGAGTCCAAAACCCTTGGTGTTTTAATTATGACAAACCTTCTTAACTCAAATCATAATCCTTTTGTGTTTATATCTACAAATTATATACTACCACACATACAAAGGGTGCATTAGAAGACCGAGGTTAATAGCATCTCACTTTCTATATGTTGTCACACACACTGAGGGAACATCAAAAAGTGAATGTTAATTGCATTAGAAGATGCAATCATGTTGAAAGTTGAAGTTGTCCATGAGAGGTTTTAATGCGAAGCATTAGAATAGAAGATTGAAGACACTACACTATCTAACCTTGGATAGAAAACTAACACACTTGCAATTGTACATTCACTTTAATTCTATGAAACAATCTACTTCAGAATGCTTTGTACTGTGAAGATGTGTTAAGGTTGATGAAGTTGTACTACTTCAAAAAGGTATATCAGTTGATCTTCATCAAAAGGATCAATTTCATGTATGTATCCTTTCTCAGCTAACCTCAGAATGACTATTCTGGTGTTACTTCAGAAAGGTTTTTTGTAATGAATACATCAGAATGATGAAGTGCTTGGATTGATTGAGTTGAGTTATCTACATTGTAGTATCATATTATCTTTATCAAGAGGAACCTGCATCAAAATAAGTCCTTCCTCAACCACATCAAAATGGGCTTCTGAGAGACCATTATAAAGTTGCTCAGAAACTAATCATCGGAATGGATTGATCAAAAAGGAGTTGATAGCTATAAAGTTAAAAATAGTTTGTCTACTTCAAATAAAAGTCATCTAGTTGTTGTAACATCTAGATAACAACTAGTTTGAGATACTGTCATGTTCACCATTCCTATGGATTTGGCTTTAGGTGGTTACCTCAATGCCAATGGTTGTCTTCCCCTATTAAGAGTTTAACATTAGTGAGTCAGTTTAAAACAAAGTTTATAACTCGTCGAATCAACCAGGTCGTTGAGTTACTAGTTCGACCTCTAAACTCGTCAGATCATATTGGTTCTGGTGCATGGTCAATTCATTTAGTAGATCGATCTAGTTAGGTATTAGATCCCCAAATCAACCTAGCTAGTCTGAATCAAGTTTGATAATATTGTTTGTTTAACAAAGGTAATAATAAAAAGGATAAATAGTCAAATTCATTTCTAAAAGTGTGAAATGCCGACAAATTGATCCCTAAAAGATAAAAAAAATTAAAATTTAGTTTTTGAATATGCAAAAGGTGAGGCAAATTAGTCTTGCATATAATTAAATGACAAATTGATCACTAAAATTTATAACTTATGTTAAATTGGTATTCAAAAATATAATTTATTATCAAATTGATTATTAAATACTACAACTTAATGATAAAATAGTTCTGCAAAATTAAGAATAAGATTAATTTATCATTACTTTTTATATTTAAAAACTAAATTTATATTATTTTTTTTATCTTTTTAAAGATCATTTATCATTATATCATATTTTTAAATACAAACTTAATTATTTACCTTGATAAAAAAGACTGTGACACAGTTACCTGAAGGTGTAAAAATTGAGCAGTTTAGTCCTTAGTGGTTACCTAGAGAAAGGAGAGTGAGATGGAGAGAGAGGGTTACGTTATGTGGTTGGGGTTGGGCTTTACGATGCTGTGATGGGGTCCCAAGCTTAATTTCTCACTTGCCTTGGGTGGATCAACGTGTGCACGCATGGTGGGTAATTAATTAACACTGCCACATAGTAGTAGTAAATGAGACACGCACGGTGGTGATGGGAAATTGTTGGTGGGTGACGTTATCGTCGCAAACGGACACAAAGCTAAACAAATGCAATGCATACACACGGTCACAGAAAGAAGGAGAGCAAGGAAATAACCGACAAATCCATCAATTCAGTGAATACAAACACATGCACGTGGATAAGACCTACCACACATGTACTCAATCATCACATATATATTTACAAAACTTTTTTTTTTTTTTATCTTCTCTCTCCTTCTAGACTGAACACAAAATAAAATGACTTGTGATAAGAGAAAAAGTCTTTGGAAAATCTCTTAAAAATTTTAGACTTAAATGACTTTAGAAAAAAATATTTAAACACTCAAAGTTATCTTAAGAGACATATAAAGAAAAAAAGATAAAAAAAAAGATATTAATATAATAAAATATTTAATATTTAGAAATGTTAAAATATAAAAACTCAATAACTTTTTTGATGGTTATAAAATATATATATATATAGGAGATTTCTTTTAAAAAATTTAAATTCCTTTAATTTTGTTTAATCAAGTATTAGAGTTGACTCACTGAGTTGATGAGTATATAAACTGTGTTTTCAAATCATCATATATTAATTAAAACAGTTTATAATATCATATTAATTAATGAGAAA
>PYAF01005294.1:117619-132892 GCA_007407185.1 Glycine tomentella | reverse complement strand
AGAGATTTATTAGATAAAATGTAATATTTACTTAATTTTATAATTTATAATAAAATTTAAAAAATAAAAAAGAATATATCTTAAAAGATGTTAAAAACATATTACTATTTGCTAACACGTCTCTTTAGACAATTTTTTTGGATTAAACAAGGCTTAAATACTTTTTTATGATAATTTTTACAACAATACGCAGTCCGAAACTATTACTACTACTGTATAATAATTTTTATGACCCATAATTTAATTTTATAAATTAAAATTTAATATTTGTTTAATAAAAATTAATCAGAATTATAAACACATACTGTAATATTTTTGGACTATCTAATAAGTTTCCTTCTCTTTATGAGACACGAGAGTGAGGATGAAAACGTCAACAACAACAAAAAAGAAAAAAGAAAAAAAAAAAAAAAAAAAAAGGAAAGCATTGACGTCCTTTCTGAGCTATACAAGGAAAGGAAACCAGTAATGACAACTAGTGCTCAGTTTGCACAAAATGCATTAACTCCCTTGTTTATTTATTCCTTTTGAAGGTGACAATTGATATCGTGAGTCTCTAGAACTCAGCAACTTCACTTTTTGGGAATGAAATATTTCTAATTTTTTATTAATATTATTTTTCTTTTAAAATATTGTTTTATTTAAATGAAAAGATATTTTTTATGTATTTATTAAAAAATAAAATCATGTTATCTTAAATAATACCATTAAGTAGCGATATTATCTTTTACTCTCTTTCTAATATTTTCTTTATGATTGACTAAAATTTACTAAAAAATTATAACTTAAATATATTTTTATTCTCTCGAATATAATATAATGGCATTCTTGTTTTAGTCTCCAAATAAAAATTTGTTTTATTAGTCCTCTAAATTCATAAAATATTTTTTCAAGTCCCTCACCATAGAACTTAAAATGACTTTAGAAAAGTCTTTAAATATCCAAAATAAATTTATACCTTGAGAGACATAGAGAGAGAGAGAAAAGAAAAATATTGATATAATAAATAATGTGATGTGATAAAAAAAGAAATAGAGAGAAATTAAGATTGTTAATGAGGTATTTGATATTTAGGGATGTTGAAATATAAGTACTCAACGACCTTTTGCTGGTAATATAATACAATAGAAAATTTCTTTAAAAGATTTAAAGTCCTTTAAGTTCTTTTTTTTATCAAGTAACAAAGTTGACTTATTATGTGTTACTCCATCCGTCCCAAATTATAAGACTCTTTCAACTAATTCATATTTTTTAAGAAAAATAGTTAATTTAGTTAATCATATTAAATATGTCAATTATTTGTATTATCATTCTGATAATATCCTTTTATTGTCTATTTATCTATTTAATTGTTTCTCATTAATGTTTGGAGAAAAATAATTAAGTAAGAGCATATAAAAAAATAATTAATGCATTTAGAAATTAGCAAAAGGTCTTATAAAAAGGAAAAAAAAATCCGAAAAAGGTTTTGTATTTAGGAACAAAAGAAGTACTATACTTGACAACAAAGACTAAAACCACTAATTTTAAATCTTTAAAGGACTACAATTAAAAAAATCATATTTATAGGGATCAAAAGATTATTCAAGCCAAAATTTTAAAATTAAAAGAGAGATTCAATAAAATGTACTAGTGCTCGAAGGGAGTAATATTTTTGGACTATCTAATAAGTTTCCTTCTCTTTATTAGCCATAAGAGAGTGAGGGTGAAAATATCAACAATAAAACAAGTATGCCAAAAAATCCTTCATTAGTTACTAACCAAGGTATAATTGTCTCATCAACAAAGCATCGAAGCTTTCCAAGAACTAGACTTGCCGTAGAGAAAAACAGGTGCCATCCAAGTCCTCTTGCTTTCAACTCAAGAAGGCTAAGACCAAAACCCCGCTCTCAACTTTGCAGTAAGGTGGACACATATTCACACCTTGACTATTATAGCAGAAGGAAAGGGAAACTAAAGAAATGTGCATCTGAAGAGAGAAGAGGAACATCAGCTGCATAACTCACAAAGTTACACGATCACCCATCTCATCTATCCCTACCTATGTATCTACAAGATCATAGAGGGGTGTTGATTCTGAAGCATGACCAAGCTGAATCTTTGAAACTATGGGAGATCTACCAATACAGTGGCGCAAAGTGTAAGGCAGGTGACTAAAAAGTGGTTACTACATTTTTGGAACTTGAGGGAAGAGATAAGCTAGAAGTGGAAAACGATGGGAAGAAGTCACAGCAGGGCTATCATTTGGTGCAATTATGAAAGTCTTTTCCTATAATGTATGTGGCTTAGGATGTAAGCTCAAATGGACAAAAGCGAGGAAGTTGTTGTCAGATCAGGATGTTGATATGGCTTTCTTTCAAGAGACAAAACTTCAAAAGGCAGATAAAGCATTATGTAAGTTGCTCTGGGGAGATTCTAATTTCGAATGAAGAGAGGTTCCATCAAACAACTTGGCAAGTGGATTATTGTGTATCTAGAGAAAAGAGGGTTTTCAATTCATAGATTCATTCTCGAGTTTGGGCTTCTTGGGGCTGGTGGGGAGATGGAAATGGATGGATCAAAATATTGTTATGGTCAATGTACATGCCCCTGTCACACTCAGGAGAAGAAATAGTTATGGGAGGAGATGCTTCAACAAAAAAATAGAAAAGCTAAGACTATATGGTGCGTGGCAAGAGATTTTAACATAACAAGGAAGAAGGAAGAGAGAGGGGGCTTTCAACTAGGTCATATACACAAAGCTGAGAGATGAATAATTTTAATGAATTATGTGAATTAATGGAACTGTCTGGCATTCCGATGATAGGAAGAATTTTTGCATTCTACAGAAGTGGGGGATCAACTAAAAGCAGATTGGATAGATTCCTAGTATCAGAGGAGTGGCTAAAGACTTGGCCTAACTTGTCACAATTCTTTCTTAATCGCACCTTTTCAGATCATTGCCCTCTCATCCTAAAATACAATGATGATGATTGGGGTCCAAAATCGTTTAAGGTGATCAATGGGTGGTTCTAAGAGGAGGGCTTTCAAGATGTTGTAAAGTCATCCTATGAGAAGTGTCAAGTACAAGGATGGGGATTTTATAAGATCAAAGAGAAGTTGAAAGCTCTTAAGAGAGACATTAGAGCTTGGAATAAATGGAGATATGATAACTTGGAGGAAAGAACAAGCACCATAGAGAAGGATATTGTTGTATTTTATCTTAAGGATGAGCAACATAACTTATCAATTGATGAATCAGCTAGAAAAACACAACTATCAGAGAGCCATTGGTAGGCGTCTAGAAAATACAAATCCCTCATCCATCAATGATCAAGAATCAAGTGGCTGCGTGAAGGGGATAATAACACGAGATTTTTTCACTCACCCATCAATTGGAGAAAGAGATCCAATGGTGTCAAAGGTGTGTGGAAAATCAGGGCTTGGTTGGAGGACCTGAAAGGTGTAATGGAAGGGATAAACCATTATTTCCACCAAAAGTTCAAGGAGTCGGGGGATGTGGAAATTAATTTGGATGGGGTTTTCTTCAAATCTATTGATGATGAGGTCAATATGCGCTTAACATGCCCTTCTCTGAAGAGGAAGTAAAAGAAGCGGTTTAAGAAGGTGATGGAAACAAAAGTCCCAGCTCGGATGGATTCAATTTTACTTTCATCAAAGCTTTATGGAATATCTTGAAGGATGATATTTGTTGTGCAATCCATGAGTTCCATGCTAATGACAATAGTCTAAGAGGAGTAAATTCATCCTTCATTGCATTGATTCTTAATGTTGATAATCCCCAAAATCTTAGCCAATATAGACAATCTCCATCATTGGTAGCATTTATAAGATTATTGTTAATGTATTGGCAAGAAGGTTGAAAGGAGTAACTCACAAAGTCATTCATGAGGAGTAATCGACAATCGCTTTAGTTGGAGGAAGAAATCTACTTGATGGGGTTGTAATTGCTAATGAAATAGTTGATAGAGCAAGAAGGAAAAAAGAGCCAACCATGCTCTTTAAAGTAGACTTTGGGAAGGCATATGATACAATGTTAACTCCTTGGAAAGCGTACCAATTTGTACAAGTATTAATAAACGGTAAGATCAAGTGTCGAGTCCATAGAGACTTTGTTTGAACTCAAAGTTTGTATTACTAAATTTTAAGCAAAGAAATGAAGAAAAATTGATATATTTTATGGTAAATGTGCAGAAATGTAAAGTTCAAGAGTAATAAAAGACATAAAAAATAGAGCAAGGTTCAAAGAGACAAGAAAAACAAACACTTTGGGTGTAAAAATGACAATGTGGTTCAGATTTTGTAGAAGTGTTGGGTGTTTGGCCTACCAAATGTACTCTTGATGTAATGTTAAAGATTTTTCATCATTTAAAGTTATTTCAACTGTTACCTTCACCAACTAATCTACTCTAATCACGATCCCTCATGTGGAAGAGCCTAAACCACTTGAATTCACTCCTAATCCCTTAGAAAGGTAAACCAAGTAACTTGCTTCAAGAGTATAGATGAATAAATAAGGCTAACCAACACCATTCCATCCTTAGATATGGGTTACTTAGAAGATCCTTCAAGTTATTAGTGCAAAAAAAATTTCCAATGATTAAAAAACTATAATATACATGTATATAGGTGATCAAACTATAAACAAAGCAATAAACATAGAAAGGAAGTAATAATAATAAAATAACATTAAATGGATAGTAGAGATCATTACATCACAGAGTTTTTGGTATCCAAGCCCCCAACAATAGGTAAGTTAGTCTCTTGTGACCATGAGAGATCCAAAACAAGAAAAAGAAACAAAGAAAATGGAGAAATAGAAGAAGAAGAAGAGCTCCCAAAGTGTTTTTTGTCTCCAAAAAAATGCCCTAACTGAGCCCCCATTTTCCAATGGAACATTCTCCCTTTTTAACCACCTTAGAAATGTTGCACTATCGTGTTTTTCAAAAATACATTGTGCGCTAAGCCTGGATGTTCACGTTGAGCGCCATACACAATACATATGGCTTAAGTGACAACGCAGTGAGCCTGCATGTGTGCAGCGAACGCACATGCATGGTATAACTGGCTTGAGAAACCATTAGATGCTATGCGATATGCTCCAGTTCTTCACACATCTTCTAGTCCATTATTGTACCAAAACTCTACAAAACAAAGCTAAACATTGTAAAATTCACTAACATTAACTTTCTTAAGCAAAAAATCCAAAAGAACCTAAATTCCTATCTTTTTGGATCAAACAGTGCATTAAAAGAGAATAAATGAGATAATTTCCATGTAATTTAAGTGCAAAAACCAAGTATACTTAGCAATTATCATACGATTAGATGGAAATTCCGATACTGTGTCTTGATGAGGATGGGTTTTTTTTCTCAAAATGGATTGATTGGATTAAATGTTGCATTGAATCCATATCCATATCCATCTTGGTCAATGAAAGCCCTATGGAGGAATTCAAAGATGAACGAGGCCTACGCCAATGTGACCCTTCCTTTCTCTTTATCATGGTTGTCGAGGGGCTAGATGACTTAATGAGGGAAGTGGGGAGCCAAAGCCTCTTTGGTGGGATCCTTTTAGCTGAAAGGGATATACTATATTCGTGCTAAAATTTGTGGATGACACCTTGTTCATAGGGAAACCATCCTTCCAGAACATCCTCACCTTGAAGGCAATCTTGAGATGTTTTCAGATTGTGGTGGGGTTAAAATTAAACTTCTTCAAAAGAAAGCTTGGTGGAGTGGAAATAAAAAATAATGGTTTGTCTAGATGGGTGGCTTTCTTAAATTGTAAAGTCATGGAGATACCCTTGTCTTTCTTGGGTATATTCATTGGAGAAAATCCAAGGATGCTAGAAACTTGTAATGTGGTGCTTGAAAAGATGTAAAGTAGACTTCCTCGATGGAGCTCTAAATTCCTTTCCTCCAGTGGCCAGGTTTGGAATAGGTTACTAGAGAGAGTTCATTTACTCCCTTGCAATCCTTTCCAAGATGATAGGTGGGTTTGGAGGAGTGGCTCACATATAACATATTTGGTTAAGGAAGCATATTGTCTGTTGTTTTCCTTGCAGCACATACATCTGAAAAACTTGGACTAAAACATGTTTAAATGTCTTTGGAAGATCAAAGCCCCATCTAAAGCCATGGCTTTTGCTTGGAAGATTATGTTAGAAAAGGTCCACACGAAAGCTAATCTTGAACGTAGGAACATAAGGTTCGACTCAATTGGTCTGGGGTGCCAAATATGTGATCTCTAGGGGGAAGCAATAGGACACATGCTATTTTTTATGTGGATTTGCTTAACAAGTGTGGAAGAAAATTTATGGATGGTTAGGCTTTTCCATGGTTATAAATTCTGATCCGGCAAACCATTGGTGGCAGCATTGTGTCATGATATTAAGATCACAAAAAAAAAAAAATCATTGTTAGATAGTTTGGCTTGCAATAGTCTAGCTCATTTGGAACATGAGAAACATGGTTGTCTTCAAACACAAAAATTCAAATATTGACTAGTTTTTTGAGTTAGTAATGTTAACCTTGTGGAAGTAGTTGAAAGTGAAGGGGAAGAGGTTCTCAACCTCCTTTATTTTTAGTAGAGCTTTTACCCTATGTTATGCTTGTAAATGTAGTCACACTGTTCTCGGTTAACTTATAGGGTTAGGGTTCTGTGTTTTCGCTTGGTGGCTAAGTCCATACATGGGGTTGGTGTATGTCATTTATTGTTATGCAGGAGTCATTAATGCTACTGGTTATGGTATATTCTAGATCAATTTGGTTCCAAAATTATCTATAACAATAATTTGCATTGCCTGTTCTCATGTGACTTGAGTATATGCTTTACATAGGGCAGTAGGTGTACCTCTTATAGCTCTAATCCCCCTTAATATTTTTTTTGGTTGTTTCTAAAAATAAAAAGGAACGCATTGATGTCATTTTTTAGCTTTGCAAGGAAAGGAAACCGATAATGGAACCTAGTGCTTGGTTTACACAAAATGCATTAATTCCCTTGTATATTTATTCTTTTTGAAGGTGACAACTACTATTGTGAGTACCAAGAACTAAGCAAATTCACTTTGTGGAATGAAATATTTCTGTATTTTTATTTTAAAATATTGTTTTATTTAAACAAAAAGATTATTTATTTATGTATTTGTTATAAAAACAAAAATTATATTATTTTAAAGAATGCTAGCGAGTAACGATATTATCTTTTACTCTCTTTCTAGTATTCTCTTTATGATTGACTAAAATTTATTAAAAAATTACTATAATTTTTATAAGTCTCATTTCTCATTTAATGATTTTTCTCCAGATTTATTTATGAGACCCACCAAAATTGATAATTTTCAATAAATTTCGACCAATTATAAAGAATGTTAAAAAGATGAATATTCCTTCCGTACAACTTGCACCAATGCCTCCTATCACCTAGTCCACTCATATGTTGAAATGTGGCCTTATTTGCTTTGGCAAGTAGATGTGAAAATCCTTTTCTCGAGAAGCCAATACAATAGTTGATCTATTAGCCTCTTCATAACAACAAGAAAATTTGGCTTATCACACCAACGGGTGTGTCCCCAACCTATTTTTAGTTGCATACATTAAGATGTAGGAGGTGTTGGTCTTGATGAAGGATCATCATCTCCTTTCAAAATAATCTTCATCAAATGCAACATCATCCTCATTAGCTTCATGGGGTTTTCTTTTCTTACTCCTATTCAACTTACCCTTTTTATCCAGCAAAGTAAGCCTTCTACTTGTTAATTCCACCTCTTTTAATAAGTTTATCACAATAGAGACACATCAACAAATAAAAAACATTATCTCCAACAAAAGTTGTTTGTAATGTCCCCAAGTTGGATCAGTTTTCCCCCAGTGCTTTGAATCTTGAGTTGATGCTTCTTGTGATGATGGTTGTTTGAGTTCAGGAGTTGACATCTCTAATTCACTTGTAGATATTATCTTAAAATCAATTCATAAATACAAATAATACAATATCATCAAGAATAGAACCACACAGTATCCCAAACCCAAGTATATACTCCCTCCATCCCTAAATATCAGGCTTTTTTTTTCAAATTTTATTTGTTCATTTTCATAAGACTCTTTTCAAGTTGTCGTTTGCATTAATTATTTTTTTACCCAAATACTCAATATTACTTTAAAATAAATGCTATATTGACAATACAAAATTACGCATAGGCATAGAAAATTATCGCGATTGTACAAAATTACTATGACTGTACTATTCTAATTAGCTCCAAAAATCCAAGATTTTTAGCTCTTTTCCATATAAAGTCTCTTAAACACATGTCTTTCACAATCATTGTTAAAAGAGACCAAAGAAATACAGAACCTCACCTATCGACGCTCCGTGTTCCCTTGTAAGGGAACAAAGAAACCAAAAATTAATAAAACAAAATTTTAAAAAATTCCAGTCCTGTTTTCATTTTTTTATTGTTTTAAAAAACATTGAATTTTTGCAGAAAAACAAAAGTGGCAATGATGATTTCTCCTTCGACAATTATTATGGTTTGTGTAGCAAAATTGAACAATGCACAATTCAAGAATGTCTCTCCTTACAATGGTGATCTTGAATCTTGAGGGAACATGGATATGGCACAATTGTTTGAACTGTTTGGCAAAGTGAACCAAGTAGTTTCAATTAGGATTTGTAGGGATCAGACAAGGTGATCTCTTGGATATGCTTATGTCAACTTTGCCAATGCCTAAGATGCTGCTAATGCCATGGAACATTTGGACTTCACTCCTCTGAATGGAAAATCCATTTGTAATATGTTTTCTCATTGAGATACTAGCATTTAGAAAAGTGGATTTTCAAATGTGTTTATCGAGAAGCTTGACATGTCAATAGATAACAAGGCATTACATGACACTTTTGTTGTCTTTGGATCTATACTTTCCAGTAAGGTTGTTGTTGATAACAATGGTCAATAAAAAGGGGTGTGGATTTGTGTAATTTGACAATGAAGGATAAAATGCTATCAAAAAGTTGAATGGCATGTTGATTAATGACAAAAAAAATTCTACGTTGGACTCTTTGCTAGGTGTTAGGAAAGGGCTTAAGCAGTTAAGCAAATGGATCACCAAGTTCACTAATGTGTATGTGAAATACTTTTTTGAAACATATACCGATGAAGACCTTAAGCAACTTTTTTGAAACATATACCAATGAAAAAATATTTGTAAATAAAATTTAAATCAACGCTTTCCGTACAAGGTTATGAACTCGCACAAAATGTAGTTGTTTTTGTAACAAGATGCAGATAATAGTTTGACCAATCATTTAGCCCCCAAATTTTACCAATCCTCCAAAACAAATATGAGAATATATTCTAGTACATCCATACATCATCATTCTATTTATAATGGTGAATAAAAAATTCAACATTACCTATACAGAAGGTGAGCAAAATCACACTAAAGGTCCTCATCTCTAGATATTAACTTGTTTGATAATGTCAAACCTGACATCAATCCTTTCTTTTTAAGCCAAAATATGACACATAACCTAAAAGAAAACCCTAATTAAAAAAAGAAGGTCACACAAAAAGTAGGATAAGACTCATTATAACTCACATTAAGAAACAAAGAAAAAACTATAAGCGGAAAAATATCGTGAAGGTTTATGATCACAATAGAATGATTACAAAAGCATTCTTCTATTCTTCATTCCTTGAAAATATTGCATTATATATTCATCATCAATCTTATTAAATATATCACGTTCAACATAAGTTAGCATGAATGTATTAAACCAATCATCACTCATTTGATTGCGCAACTTATCCTTAACAAAAGTCATTGCAGAAAAAACTCGCTCAACACTAGCCGTTGCTACCGGTAGAACGAGTGCCAGCTTTATCAACAAATAAACCAATGTATAAACAATATTCTTTCTCTTCTCAACCATCTTCAAAGCAAGGCCAGTAATTCTTTTCAAATTGACAAAATCAGAATCAACTCTTACATCAACAATAAAATTACTGAGACTTGAAGAAAGAAAACGAATATCTGCATGCTCATCAAACTCCAAAAAATAAAATCTAGCAAACTCAATCAACTTTTCTTTGTTAAAAGTATCAAATGAGTTATGAGGATCAAGACAACTCAAACACTCAAGCAACTTGGTATTGACATTATCAAATCGATCACCCAACTCTTGAACCTGGGTATCTATTGTTGTATTAAATAACTCCACTTTAAAGTAGTGCAAGAATGTGAATGATTCCAATCTTTGTCTTGATCTCCCTTTAGGACAATAATACTCCTCCATATTCAGAATGTCAATATCATATTTATTGGCAAAAAGGTTCGTTTCTTGAAGCAATTCATCAAAGCCATTATCTCTCATCTTGTAAACAAGACTTGACTACGTTCACTAAGCCAATTGCATTTAAAAGGTCTTGATCTTTTCTTTGTAGTGCTTGCGACAACTCATAAGAAATCCCCAAGGTAAGTTGCATAAGATGCAACAAGAATGCAAACTCAAAATCCTCCATGGCATACAAAATGCAAACTGCATCAGTTCTTGCAGCATCATTCTTAAGGTCGTCTTTAATTATTTTCATCAAGGAAATTATGGGAGAAAATAATGAGATAATACTTGTTACCAAATTGGGAACCCCAACGAGTGTCTCTAGGTGACTTTAAGGTTGTCTCTTGATTTAAACCTTTCCAGTTGGTATTTCACCACAAGCAATTCTTTCAACGATATGCTCATATTGATTCATTTGCAGAATTTCTTTCCGCTTGCATGAAACCCCCACGACGGTAGCCATCTTTCAAAGCATGTCAAAAAATTCTTGAATCTTTTTGTGATATTTTACAACCTTCACAAGTGTTAACTGTAGCTGATGAGCAAAACAATGAATGTATAATGCAGATTTGTTGTTTGCCAAAATCAAACTCTTAAGCCCTTTGAATTCACCCTGCATATTACTAGCACCATCATAGCCTTGACTGCGACATTTAGACAAAACCTTAACCAAGTTTAGAAAATAGCCCATCAATCGCTTCTTTTAGTGATTGTGCAGTAGTATTTGAAACATGAATTATGCCAATAAAACACTCAACAATAGACCCCTTTTGTTTACATATCAAAGTACAACTACCATTTGTTCTTTTATTGCAACATCACGAGCTTCATCAACTAGCAAGGAAAAGTAATCATCCCATAGATCACTAAAATTATTGCTTTAACAGTCAAATCAGCACAAGCTTGAGTAAGATCTTTCTGAATTTTTGATGAAGTAAATTTGTGATTATCGGGGGCATTTTGCAAGACCACATTACTCATCTCTTTATTTCGCTTAGTATAAAACTTTAGAGTTTCAAGAAATAAACCTTGTTGATTTGAACTTTCAGATTCATCATGTCCCCGAAAAGGCTGACCATTTCGTAGTAGGTATCTAACACAATCTAAAGAAGCTTTCAGCCGAATACGATAATCAATTCTTTGTTGTTTAGAAATATTTGAAAAGGCAATATCAATATGTTGCTTTTGCTTCATCAAATCTTGACCAACTTGATAACATCTATTATGAACACTCCTATACTCCCCAACATGACTTTGATTATATCCTTCTTCTGCCAATTTTTGAACCCTTACTGACAAATGCTTCCTTCGTCAAACCACTACCTCCAACCTCCATATCAAATAGATAACAATACAAGCAAAAACATGCATCTTGTGATACATTATACTCCAACCAAGAACCAAATTCTTCATACCACTTAGGATTGAATCTACGCATTTTTCCAAACATTTCCGTTTGAGGGAATGGTTTAAGAATTGGCTGAGTTGGCCCCTTGAGCAAATAAGCTCTCCGAATATCCTCTCTCTCTCTCTCTATAGGATTTGATGTCATTGAATAAATTGAAGGTCTTTTTCCCAGATCCGCTTCAAGATTTTCTATAATAACTTTTGCTTGAGGTGGTTGTTCAAAACCTTGAAATTGAGATGCTTGTGGTAGACTTTGTCCTTGAGATTGAGGAGAATTTTCCACAATTGAAACATTTTGTTTTGAGGTTGATTAGATTCAGTTCCTGTATTTATGGGTTTTAGACGTTTGAAATAAGATTGTATCCCTGACAAATAAAAAAGTAAATAACAATTATACTGTTTATGCAATAAATAAGTATCAAAAGTTACCTTTCATTAAGACTTGTTAAATTATTACGAACCTACAATTAGAATCCAGCGATTGCAAATTCCCAATGTAGGTTCTGCTTACGGAAAAATGTCTACATGTAATATACATCTTTGATTGGGCATATGCAATTTAGATTGGGCATGTTTGATTTACTTGTCATGTTTTGGATTTAAAAATTGTTCTAAAAAAATATGTAACTTGTAACTAACTACTAATTTGTAATCTGAAGGCAGTAGCAATATCAAATAAACATACTAATTTTAATGAAATTTATGCTCCAACAAACGCACTAAATGTTACAACTCACAATAATGAAAATAAGAACAAACAAAAGTGTAATTTCACTATGCACAGTGCAAAGATTGAAAATTTAATAACCAGAAATAGAAGATCACAAGTACCTGCTGAAAAAAATTTGTAAACTAATTATTAGTTTGTAACCTGAAGGTCTGAACAAAAGAAAAGGCATATTTGGAGTCATGAAATATATCAACAGCCAAAAATGGTATGTGCAATCCTCAATTCCTCACAGAAATATAAAAAATAAATAAATAAAAGAAAGCATATTTGGATTTTGGACTCACAAAATATATCAAGTTATCAACAGCCAACAATCACGAGTTCAAGGCGAGTCTAACCTTCGAAGCTTCAGGCTTGGAAGGTGCGACGAAGCCTCCCTGGACAGCGTGATGCGTGAAGAAGGTCGAAGGCGACGCTTGGAAGGAGTGACGGCGCGACATGCGACGAGGCTTGAATGGAGTGATGAAGTGTTGGACGACGCGATGAAGCTGGCTTGTTTGCGCGATGAAGACGAGGTCGCGAGGTGGTGTGGGCTGCCGCTGCGGATGAAGAAAACGGATGAAGGAAACCTAAAACAATGGCCTAAAATGAAATGACACCATTTTGCTGGAAAAAAAAACAAATTTTAATGTCCACATATGCGGACATTTGTCCCCATGTAGGTCCGTCCCTGCCTGTAAATGATTATATGACTCTGATTTACTCTTCTTTCTTTTTTATAAAATTTATTTTCTTTCTTGATATGTCCCATATATAAATATGAGTACTGATAATATATATATATATATATATATATATATATATATATATATTAACTTTAATATATTTTATGTAATATATTAATTAAATATTTTAAACTAAATAATTAAAATATAAAATTAAATAAAAAAATTAAAAGTTAAATAATATGAATAATAACATATTATATATATATATATATTAAAATGAAGCATTACATGTAAAAAAATTACATTTTTTTTACAATAATCGTACTAGGGTTTGAATTTAAGACCTCATGCATAATATTCCAAACCCTTACCACTAGGTTGTCCCCAGTGGTTTAAAAAAAGAACTAATTTATTAATAATCATTATACAAAATCAATCAAAAATAAATTAGTTTAAGTTAAAAAATTTAATTAGTTGAGTATAATAAAATATTTTAAAACTAATGTTATTATATATTTTTATTTATTATTGGACATAAATCATAAAAATAATAATTCTGTTAATAATTTTCATAAATAATTAAAGGATAAAGTTAAAAAATAATGAAAGAATCAATTAAATCAAATTCAATAATTTAATTGAATGATTGAAGTTAATTGATTGGTTATCACAAAATCTATAAAAGTTACTATATATATTGTCGAATTTTAAGCCATAGGATCATTTCATATTGACGGTTAGGATTTGGTATAACACTTTTTGAAATACAATGGTATAATTTGATCGATCTCTTTATATATAATACTTCTTTGCAACATATTTTATGTGTGTGTCTATATATATATATATATATATATATATATATATATATATATATATATATTTTGTTATATATCCTTCTTCGTTACGTCACTTATTTTATCCAATAATTCTCTCTTTTCTTCCTAACTATCTTTCTTTTAAATCGTAAAATGTGCTGTATAAAGATAAATATTATATATAAGTAGCATTAGTTATCCAAAATATATCATTAATTTATCAAAGCCATTGAAGAAAAGTCAAAGTTGCTAAGATATCTCGAACCCATCATTATAGCAACCATATTGGAATGGCCTCAACAAACAAGCAGTTGAGACTATTGATAAATTAGGTTTAGGCCACTCAAAGTTTGTTCAAAGGATCCTACATAAGCTAGAACATCCGTTTCATGCTACCTGGTAATGTCCTTTTCAATGTTCACAAGACGACATGTATAGAGAGTATATAAGAGAGCAGTAATAAGTTGAGCTCTATCCTATCGATCGTTACTACCGAATGTAATTATTATGTCAATTATTGTATAGAGTGTATATTTTTTTGATGTTGTGACACAAACGAAGAGGCTACAATGGGAGCTGTGGAGCAAAACAACTTTATAAAGCTTACAAACGTGAAAACAAATAGAAGTACATCATTTTCCGCTATAGGGTAGAGGGAGAGATTGCATATGATTGTCTTATACAACTATACAAGATTTTACATGTACAAGAATCTTTATTTGATGTTAACCATTTTGTGAGTGTACCTTACTATTCACTTAAACAGTTAAACCGCACCTTAAATTTGGGTGGAAATTTATATATGATGTGTAAATAAACAATGAAAGAATTAACTGTATTCTTATTGCTGGTTAAGAGAAGATGATTTTTCCATTCGAACGTATCTAATCAAATGCAACAATAATAAATTTTAAATAATAAAAAACATTCATGTTTTCTCAACATAGTACACAAAAATCTGGGATAATATTGAGGCTTCATTGGGTGACCATGTCGCGAATATAATCAAATGATTAATAAACTACTGTGTGGTTTGATATTAATTAGTGTTGAAAAAAAGCGCACCGAAAGCAGTGCACAGTATTGTGCCAGACTGGTAGTCAAGGGTTATGCTCAAAAAGGTCGGAAAGCCATCGGAAACAAATGGGATGGAAACGATCAAGTGGAAAGGTATTGTGCCAGACTGGTAGTCAAGGGTTATGCTCAAAAAGAAGGTATAGATATTTCCTCTGGTTGTCAGACTTACCACTATCAGAATAGTGTTGGGTATGTGTGCTGCATTTGATTTACATCTTGAACAGCTAGATGTAAAAAC